>CATIWR010279974.1:0-15175 GCA_949677035.1 Omphalea diandra
ACAGAATCACCCTAATAGTAATTTAACAGCACAATATATCACTACAACTATACCCTACAAAATAGCTATTGAAAATAAAGACAAAATAAGAACACCAGAATTTAACGAGATTCGGCCAATTATGCCTACGTCCTCGGACACTACCAAAATTATATTTCACTAAGAAAATGACTATAAAGTGAAATATTACAAAAGAGAGAGAAATATTGAAAATTGCCTAAGAGATGAGTAGACAATTTTTGGGATGATTAAACTAAACGAATTAAGGTTCTATTTATAACAAAACAACCTCTCACCCTTTTAGTCTATTTCCGATGTGGGATATGACTCTATTTATAACAAAAAGAATTCTTTTCTTTTTGTTACTTCCCCAATGTGGGATATCAAATGAGCCACCATAATTCAACATCACCTTGACGGGATAGAGAATCCCAACTCTTTCTATCCTATGGGTGGGGTGAGATTATACTTCTACCGTGCCAGTCCTCATGAGGACCTTAAAATAGATTCTTGTGAAAATCTGAAAATATTAAATATGTTTTAATAAATTTTTATATTTATTAGATATATATTTTATATTTATTAGATGTATATAAAAATATTTTGTGTATAATTATATTTATTAATTTATAGCATAAAATATTTTTATTTTATAATATGAAAAATTACATTTTTTTTAAAAAAATTTATTGGAAACCTCTACTGATCTGGAATTACATTTTTGCTTGGAATTCCAATATAATGTAATTCCATTATAAAATAAAAGCAAAAAATTGTCTTTACTGAGACAAAAATGAATTCCATTATAAAAGCAAATATAATGTAAAAATTTTGCAATTTTGCAATATAATGTAATTCCATTATAATGAATTCCATTATTTCTTGAGATAAAAGCAAATAAATTTTATATTGGAATTCTTTTATTATATTTTATAATATAATGTAATTTATATTAGAATTATATTTACAAAAATGGAATTCCAAGCAAAAAAATTTTTCATATTATAAAATAAAAGCAAAAATGTAATTCCAATAAATTTGTCTGGAAAAAAAATGTAATTCCAATAAATTTTTTGGAAAGTAATAGAAAAGCAAAAAAATTTGTCTGGCAAAAAATCTCTACTGAGACAAAAATGAGAAGAATTCTCTTATCAGAAAGGCAAGGCAGGAGATGGGAAATAGCCCCGGACTCCCGCCCCACGCCACCCCAGTGTCATTCCTATTGTCACCTCTGCGTCAATGGATCTGCTAGAGTTTATGGGGTTCGGTATTTGGTTGCTTCAAATGGATCTGCGTTTTGGGTCAAGATTGGACAATGAGTGCAACAGATTAGATTTTGGACTAATGAAAATGGTGGATTTTTGTAGTCTTGCAACTTATGGTTATTATATTTATCAAAAAAAAAAAAAAAAAACTACTAAGGCAATAGTGAATTGGCTGGGACATCTTCTTTGAGCTATTAAAAAAAAAGAATTACAAGGATAGAACGAGCACTAATGTACTAGAAAAACATAGAATTTGAACGTAGGAGATTCGGACAGTGGAGATGGAGACGTTCTTGAGATCGGATGGCAGAGAAGAGAGGGAGGAACAGCCGAGAAAGGACTTGAGCACCAAAAACCAAACATAGAGAAATAATCAAATAAAGAATCTGGTAGAGTTTATGTTAAGGATGACAATTTTTTTTAATTTCCATTTTAATACAACATTATTATTGTTATAATTTCTACAGTGTAAAATGGAAAAATTAAATAAAAAAAGAAAAAATTATTGAGTGGTTTTAATGAAAATTTAACATTAAATTAAGAATATCATAAGATTATATATATATATATATATATATATATATATTGGAAAACTAAATTAAATTCTAATGGAAAGTCTTATTAATATAACAAAATCAAATAAAATGATAATTTTATACAATTTTAAAAAATAAGATACAACTTAATTAATTATGATCAAATGCAGAAATAATTAACCCTATATATATGCATGATGCAATTTTCCAACATAAAAATATATATATTGGAAATATTTCAATCATTTTTAATAATTGCTAACCCAAATCAATTTATAATATAATATTATAAAAAAATATTGAACATACTTATCCGTTAATAAGAATGTCATCCTTATTTTTTCTGTCAGATTTTAATTTAATAACAAAAGTAACAAATATATAATTCAAAACTTATCATAAATACTTATTACTGCTTGTTATGGTTAATGGTAAGAGAAACTAATATTCTTACACAAGGTCGCGGGTGGCTTTGCCTCCTTGCTCAGGGTTGTTGCTAGTGTGTTTTATAGGGCTATTTTGCGGTTAGTCCTAAGATATTTTTTATTTTAAAAATTATTATTTATATAAAAAAATGATTTTATTGATAAAAAAAGTAAAAGATTTTATTTAAATTTAATAGATTTTTATATTTCATACTTTTATTTTGTTTTTTTCATAATAGTTAATTATTTTAATTTTTCTCTTATTTTTTAATTTTGACCAATAGAAAAAACAAAATTAAATATATCAATTAATAAATATATAGAAACTTATACTATATTAATTCTTAGTGAGACTATAGAGTAAAATTTAGATCTAAATATAAAGAGCCAAACAAACTCGTTGTTTTATATTTAAAAATAAAGAGTCTGTCAAACTCTTATTTTATTACATAACTTTTTATTAATAAAGAGTTTGATAAGAGTTCCTTAAAAATTCTTTAATTCATATTAGAACATCTCTAATAATACTCTTTCTTTTAAAGAACATTATCTATATAATAAATCATGTTTATAAATAAAGTGTAGAAAATTTTATTCTAATTCAATGAATTCTTTATATTTCTATTCTTTATTTTAATTTTTCATAAGTATTAATGATTTTTATTTTTAATAAAAAATACAGTTGAAAATATCAATTCTTAAAGTGTATATGAACTTATGGTATATTAATTATTAGTGGAAATAGAAAGTAAAATTTAGCTCTTTAGATATAGAGAGTTAAATTAACTTTTTACTTTATATTTAAAAAATAAAATGTCTATTAAACTTAACTTTATGATATAAATTTATAATAGAAAGCATTTTATGAATAAAATAGTAGAAATTTTTATTTAAATTTAGTAGACTCCTTATATTTTTATTTTTTATTTTACCTTTTCTTATAAGTATTAATTATTTTATTTTTAAATTTTAAACAACAAAAAAGGATTAAAAATATCATATAATGAAATGTATACCATTTTGTAATATATTAATTATCAATGGAAATAGAGAGTAAATTTTTACTTTTTGACATAAAGAGTCAAATTAATTATTTATTTTAAATTTAAAAAATTAAAATTTTATTTTATAATATATTTTTTATAATAAAAAATTTGACATATACAAAAAAAACTTCCGTTAGAGATAATATTACCCCATAAAATATACTCTTTCAACAAGCGGACTATTTAACAATAAAGAGTCAATCTATTGGTATACAGATGATGCGGTGCCGTCTAGAGCATCTGTAAAACATTATAGTTACATAAAAGAATAAACAAACTATATATAATATAAAAAATTTTAAATATTTTTTTATATCAATATATAACTATATAATTATATAATAGAACGAATAAATTATATGTAATATGAAAATTTTTATATATTTTTTTTTCAAATATAACTACATAAAATGAATAATTTATATGTAATATAAATTATTCATCTCAATATATAATAATTTTTTAATATATAATTTTTAATATAAAAATTATATATAAATATTAATAAAATAACATATAATATTAATAAGATTATATAATATTTTGAGAAACTTCTGTGCGAGCCACTTTAGAATTTTCTAGATGACACATGTGGTGACTGGTGGAAATACGCTTATGTGGCGAATCGGGCTGCTTTTTCTTTGATGAGCGCTGACTTTGGAATCAAATGGGCCCCACTAGAATTGACGATACAAATGCATCACTTCACGTGATCCTTACTAGCACCCTACTCATCAGCATAAATCTCTACCAAACATTAATCGAAAGTAATGTCTTTTTAGATGTATTTATGAGGACGTATTTATGATTACATCCAAATTACCCCTTCATCCAATTTTGATATGTGATTTTCAATTTATATAAATATTAAAAAATTTAATTTTTTTTACGATTAATAGCATTTTTTTAAATTATTTTTTGATTAAAATATTTTTAATAGTCTTTTAATGCAGTACGTAATAATTTTTACCAACTCATTTATAAATAGGAAAGATGAAACTCGAGTAATTTTTGAGATTCAAATAAAAAAATATTCTATATTGAAATTCAAATAAAAATTTGTATAACAATCTACAATTTCAAAATTAAGAGAGTAAAAATTAATAATAGGTGTTGATATTTATGTTAACTAATGAAGAGTATTTTAGATATTTAATCACCAAATTAATAATTATAAAAATGACCTATATTTTTAGACAAGTTAAAAAAAAACTATCAAAATTGGATGGAATGAGTATCATTATTTAGAAGCTTGTCTCTTACATCTAAAAGAAAGGAATTCTCAAATTTAAGAGAAAAACTCTAAATTAACGTAATAAATTAAATATTGGATTTGATAAGCCTTTGTTAGTTAGAGATAAAGTGTAACTATTTGTTTTGGAGTTTTTTCGGCATTATATTTCCTAATTTTGGTGATTGACAAAAAAATAAAAATAAAAATAACATAAAGAAACCATATCTGATTAAGATTCTGTTTAGAATCGATGATAGATGTATTTGATAGTTTTTAGCAATTGTTGATCATTGTTAGATGGTAGTAGTGTGATATTAAGTATTTAATGAATTTATTTAGTATTATTGATAATTCATAAAATAAACTAATAAGAATATAATGTTAATATTTTATACATTGAATTGAATAAATAAAAATAAAAATATAATAAAATAATGCATTTTATGTATATTTATAAAATATAATTTCAAAAATTAAAATGTTCTAATTATTAATTTTTATTTATGAAATCTTAATAATTATTTTTGTTAAAGTTAATCAATATATGTGTCAATATATTTTTAGTAATTAAAATATTTTATATATAATTTTTTATAAAATTTATAGATAATAATTTAAAATAAATTGTTTTTATATAAATAATTAAAATATTATAATTCTTAGTTGGTGGTTGAATAATAAAACTTTAAGAATAATAATGAAGTAAGGATAATTTTGACTTTTCATTTATTGTTACTACAAAGATTAAACAAAAAAAAAGCTATAAATTAGAGTTGATAAAAACTGTAATTGTTTAAAGTTTTATCTACTATCAACCTATTTTACACGAAAATGAAAATAGGAAAACAAAAAATATCTCATGAAAAAATGACATTTTATAAAATATAATTAAAAAATTATAGAAAAAATATAAAATTTTTGAAACGTGAAAAACGTGTCTGAAATGAAAAAATATGATCCAACTGAATTTTTTATGCAATATAGTTATGAGTTACTATTTTATATGATTAACAAACAGATATTTTTTAGTTATTAAATGAGAAATCTCTATTGGTTGCATTTATTAACTATACCAAACACATCTAAAAATTACCAAAAATAGCCTCAGCATCAAACAGCTTTAGTTTTGTTGTAAACCTGAGAGAGATGAAGAGACATTGTTGTTCTTTTTTTTAATTGAAAAAAAATGGGGCTAAAAAAAAAGGCCCTAAAGTGCTTAACTTTTATTTTTCTCTTAATAATTAAAAAAGGAGAAACTTTTGACCCACTCAACTTCAACGGATTCAGAAAATTTTCCCCTCTAACTATTAAAGGAAAAAAAAGAAATTGATCCAAATGACACTAATGGTACGATATCCATTGAAATGACACCTATGGTACGATATCCATTTTAATACTAATGGGTAATGCATGGTACGAAGTTCCATTTTAATATTCCTCCCAAAAGAAAAGTTCCATTTCAATATATAATGGGTGTGGTCGTTGGTCAATTTTTGTTGTTGATTTGAGATAGTGGTAAGGTAATTTCAATCTTTCATGATGCAGGACAAGACGTGGATGGAAGTCATATAATGGTCGACCGCCCCTTAATGGAGCACTAATGGTGCACCATTTGATGATAACTACTTTCCATAACTTAGAAAATTAATATGGAAAATTTTATCCCTAAATCAATTTTTTAATTAGTATTACAATGAGGTTATTATTATTAGTCAACATATATTATTAACAAAAAATAATAAGAATTAATGTTTATGTCAAGTGTTGATATTTCCTCCACACAATTAAGCTCACTCTTAAAGATTTTGACAATAAACAGTCTCGTGTTGCATTTTTGTTTCTCTTTATTATTATAGTGGAAGTTTTATTTTCATGATAAGAGTTCAAAAGATATGATTATCTTTTGGCATGTAACTTACTACTTACTACTACACATTTAATAAAACTAAAAAATTTATTTTATGAATGGTAAAAAGATAAAAAGATTAGGAGAGGAAGGAAAATTATTTTTAAGAGAAGAGAATGAAAAGGAAAAAATTTAAAATGCTAATTAGTAAAGGAAAATAAGAGGAATTATTTTTATTTTATTTGGATGAAGAGAGAGGAAATGAATTATAATTGTTAAAAAATATATTTTAAAATAAAATATAAAATTATTTGAGAAATTAAAAAATTTTCAAAAAAGAATTGATGAAAAATATAAAATATTTAGAAATGTAAATAAGAAACTTATTAAGAATTTAGCTTTACTTACACGTGAATAATTTTGTATTAATATATTAATATATAAGTCAATAGCTAATTGCGAGTAGTATATAAATATAAATATAATACTATATTTAATATTTTTCAAGATTTAGAAAAAAAATATTAATTTCAATATCGAAAAATAATAAAAATGAAATAATGATCCAGATATTAAAAATAATATTAAAAACCAAAGGGTAAATTTAATTTTTTTGTTAATTTGGCAAGATGAAATAGACACGATATAAAAAAAAATTATATTTTTTCTCAAAAATTAAAATTAATTACACTTCAAATTTGGTATAACAAATTTCACTTCTGCTTTAAAAAAAAAATCACTTCTTAAAGGAAAAAAAAAAAAAAAGAAATAATCATTCTTTTTTTTTTTCTTAAAAAAAAAAATTAGATACCAAACAAAATACCCATCAGTTTCAATTGTCTATCTCATTAGAATAGATTAAGTTTATGCATTGTCTATATTAGATTAGATTAAGTTTATGCATTTACAGATGTCCAAGTCTTATTGTCAACCACTTAGCAATTAGGCAGCAACTTCACCGTTGCAATGTCTATGCACTTATAACTTTGCAACTTAATGGCTGTAACTATAGCCATTGAATCAGAAACACCTTCTATGGAAGCATTTTTCTGTCTTTCGATTTGAAAAGATGTGTCCGAAGAAGGGATAGGGCTATGGTAGTTTGGTCTTACGAAAGGGGCAGATACATTTGTATGTCTGCTCTTTGTAGAGAAAACAATCTTCCAGTAACATCATGCTAATTCAGAAATGGTAGCGACAGTTATTTATTAATATATATTTTTTACTTTATTATTTAATTAATTTATATTATTTCTAGTTCTTAGAATTATTTATTAATAACTGTTAAATACTTATTTTGTTTTATTTATTACAGTGAATTACCTTTTTTTGTTTGATAAAATAGTATATTTCATTCAAATCAATAATGATAAGGTGTGTGCAATCAATATATTGATATTAAAAATTATAATTAAACCTATCACAATAATTACAATAATTCGACTTACTGCTTATGATTTCTTCCGCACAACTCAAAAATTATTTTAATATCATAATATTATTTTGAATGAAGTTCTTCAATAGAATTGTCGTAGAGTATTGAATAATCATAACCATATTGCAAAGTAGATCAATAGTAATATAAAACTAATAGATACTATTTTTTCAGCTAATATAAATCAAAATCCACAAAAAAGAAAAAAATATATATAAAAATAGAGAAAATACTCACAAAAGAGAGAATAAATCCTCCACAAAAGAGACTAAAGCATTTACAAGGGAGAATAATATATCCACAAAAGATATAAATCTCTACATAATGAAAAAAAAAAGACATATTTATCAATAAAATGACAAATTTAAATTTATTGAAAGCAACAAAAAAAAAGAGATGAAAGAAAAAATATAAATCTTCACATAATGAAAAAAAGAAAAATAAAAAGACATATTTATCACTATAAAGATAAATTTAAATTAAAAATAATAAAAAAATAAAAAGACGAAAGAAAAGAAGGACAACTGGTATTTAATAAGTGGTGGCCCCAAATTAAAATTAATGGAAAAAACGTTAGAGGGAAAGTTGAGAGAAGATGAGCATTTAAGTCAACAATAAAGTGAGTTACTTATTAAACTTTACAATATTAAAATTCAAAAATAATATCACTAATTAAATAAAGAGTGCTAAGACTGATGCATATCATTATAGTTTGCATCAATATATATAATCAATATTGTCAATATCAATGAATTTGTTAGTATATAGGTACTAGAATTATCCGAAGACTATAAGATTTTAAATTTAAATCTTAGTCTTAACGAAAAAATTGTCAATTCCACGACTTGTTACCTCTATTGTCCCCAGGATCCTTAGGGATTCTGTGTCATAGATTATTAACCCCGGATCACCATCAATGTTTGCGCACTAAAAATTCAATATTGGCGTTAGATTTAAGCCCTTAGACCTCGTTATATATATATATATATAGCTCGAGATTAACGGTTAGAAAATTCAAATATTGATACCCTTTGCCTTTATGCTCATAAAAAGATAAATCAATAATCATATGAGGAGATAGAATTTTATCAAAAAAACAAATGCGAATAGTGGTGCAGTTAAATTAAATGGTAATGAAATAAAGAATGTTTCAAATATTTATGTCACAGTATTAAATATGCCAATAATTATAGTTTTTGGAATGTCAATGTCCATTTTCAACATTAATTGGGAGTTAATTGTTTAGTCTCTGGCACATTTAATAACACCTTTCACGGCACATGTAGAGAATGCACTTCACTTGTTGATGCGTGCACTCTTGGTTTCCTGTATGCCTGTGAACTTTCCTTGAGCTTGCAGTGCCATATAACTTAAATGCCACCTGTTAGTGGAGGACTAATGGACTGTTTCTGGTTACAATGAGTTCCAAGGTATCAAGCAAGCCTGCCCATAAGAGTTTGTTTCGCATTAAGATTGGAATATTATCCCCATTTAGTGCATCATCATTCTTTTTTTTTTTTTCAATTGACATGAATGAATGATTTTTCAATTATATCTCCATTATTTAGAAAGCGGAGAGGTAACAAACAGTCTGACATGGAAGCTCATCAACTTCTGTCCAGGGTAGCAATCAGTGGACAAGTTTTGTCTCGCCACCTCCTCGATCGTGCTTCTAAATTATAGAAGTAATACAATAATACGTAGCATCCTTCCAAACTCCTAAGTTTGCGAGTTTGTGACACAACATGCATACTCCAACAGGATCCCATACTTTATTATGGACATGTATTATCACGTACTTGCAGTGGTGAAAGGACATGGCCGGCTAGAACCCATTACGATACATGAAAAGAACAAATTCTCGTATGTTATGGAACATCATAATCATCCTTTTTCCACCATTATATCATAGCCTAGCTCTATAATATGCAGGGGTTTCGAATTTAAGTTAGGCCAGAATGCAATGGTTGCACCAATGTACATAGTTAGAGAATGCATTTGAACCTAAAAGAAAATAATAGTTACAATAATAACATGCGTAATTTGTTGGTTAAACAGAATTCAGAATCCAATAAAAGTCATGAAGTGACTTCCCACTAAAAAAAGGAGAAAAAAAAAATATATTTATATAGGTAGAAAAGTGTCTGGTTGCCATACGCAAAGATATCAGAGAAGGTGAAATTGTGGTAAAGATATTATTATTCACAATGTATATGCTGGCTGGACATCACTAGTCAATAAAGAGGAACAGAAAAGGCAAACTTCAATTATATGGCAAGTTGAGTTATATATACAAGAGACCTATTAATGTTTGATTGAACCTCACTTCCACAGAAGCAGGGCATGGTATCTCTCTTTTCAACAACATTTAGCATCTTTTTTTGTAAAGTAAATGTTTGTTTTCAGAAAGAGAGTAATAGAAACAGAAGACAATAGTAGCAGACTTGGGACTTAACTATTATTCATAATTTTGGTGGAGGGTACAATACAATCCTACGGACAAAGAGGATTTTAGTGGCCATCTGAGCACAATTTCTAGCTATTGGGGGTTGGGGGGATTCAATTATAGGTTTTTAAAGTGGAAAAGGTGTTGAGATTGTCATGAGCTTGGCATTCCTCAATACACTGCTGGATTACTAGCTGAGAGATTGAAACATGATAAGCCTTTTGATCAACAAAATTGACCAAGAATGATACTAGTCCATTATAGTTTGAAGCTCAAGCTTTTATTTGTCTAGCGAGACTGAGATGTTCAATGTCTGGAAAAATAAGGCTTTTTGACCTAATGAACTAAGAACAATAATAGTTCACTGCAGTGCAGTTATAAATTCAAGCTTTTATTTGTCCAACTACATACACAAGGCCTAGTGACTAATCAAATTTAATAGCCACAAAACTGAATAATCATCCCAAAACAGGCAAAAAGTTCAGCCCCACGTATTCTATTTTTTCCCTACTAAGACTACTAATCTTCTTTTTTTCCCTATTAAACTAAGGCATCAGTTGCTTAGCAAAAACATTTTATAAAAATATCAAAATGTAGGTGACTGCAGGCACACAACAAATATATTGAATGACAAGAAAGGGTTTCCATTGAAAATACCAAAATCCATCAAGCACAAATAATCCGTGTATATTTTACCAAAACTTGATCCTAAATACGTTTATCCTATACATGAACTTAGCCATCATAGACAGCGCTTGAAAGATATTGACAAAAAACAAAATATAAAAACGGGATAGCTTTTGGTCGACAAGTTGCACAATCCAAAGAGCCTGCTTAACCTGTGTTCCTCATCCCAGCAGCAATCCCATTTATGGTAATCAGCAGGGCATCTCTCAGCTTATTATTGTCATCATCACTTCTAAGCCTCTTTAGAATCTCCACCTGCAACATGTTCATAGGGTTGAGATAAGGAAGCCTGCTTTCTATAAGCCTCCTGAGGCTCCGGTTGTTCTCAGATAGTTTTTCATGCCCACTAACCACCAAGACATACTTCTCTGTTGTTAAGAGCTCCCTCCTCAGTTGTGCACCAAGCTCTCGCCTGCTCTCAGATACAAGCACTTCATCATAGTGCTTAGCTATAGGAATGTCTGCCTTCCCTAAAACCATCTCTATAAGGTCTACAGTAGATTGGAAAAAGGGCCATTCTTTGTACATTGCTTTCAAGTCTTCAGTGAATCCCTTCTCACAAGCACCCTTTAAACCTGCTCCAACTCCAAGCCAAGCTGGAAGAACGAATCTGGTCTGAGTCCACGCAAATACCCATGGAATGGCACGAAGATGTCCAATACCAGTTGAGCTCTTTCTTCTAGTGGGGCGACTTCCTATGTTAAGAAAGCCAAGCTCAGCTTGTGGAGTAGCCTCATGGAAGTACGCAAGGAATTCTGGGTTTTCATAGACTGTGCTCCTGTAATTCTGGCAACTGATTTTTGAAATCTCCTCCATGACATCGCGCCACTTTAATTCTCGAGGTGGAAGAGGGGGACGTAGGGTTGCAAGCAGCACTGCAGTTGTGTATATCTCTAGCTGTCTGACAGCAGTATGTGGCAGCCCAAACTTGGCCTGCACCATTTCTCCTTGCTCAGTTGACCTAAGAGTACCCTGACAATTGAATTTACATTTGAAGTCTAACATCAGAATAATTTTTTTGCCCCATAATCATTTAACTTGGTTCATGTAAATCGTAGCTAGTTTGTAAGATCAGTTAAGAAAGTTATATATATACACTCTTGGGTTTGGAAGAACTGAAACAATGAAATCTTATTCAGCATAAAACATTATCATTCACCGATTTAAGAAAACAGTTGGGAGGCATGGGAAAGACTTGCTAACTGACTAAAAGTTCCTCTGTTGCAAAAATGCATAAAACTCACCATTACTGAACCTGGTGGTTGAGATTGTATGGCAAGATAAGTGGGGCCACCACCACGACCAATACTGCCACCACGTCCATGGAACAGAGTTACCTTGATGCCAAACTCATTGCATGCTGCCACAACATCCTCTTGGGCTTTGTAAAGTTCCCATGCGGCAGTGAAGCGCCCAGCATCTTTACCAGAATCAGAATATCCAACCATCACCTGTCCACAAATAGTGCATGTAAGTTCCAGTAAAGTCCACAACCGTCGTACCAAAACCAACTTAGAAAACGGCTTTAACAAATGAGTACCTCCTGATGCCCGTTATGGTTCTTAATAATGTGCTCTCGATACCAATCAATTGATAACAATTTTCTGATCACTGAACCAGCCCCTCTCAGGTCTTTTACAGTTTCAAACAATGGAACTACTCTCAGTCTGTTCCAAAAGGTATCTGATATGAATATAAGCTGTAGATGCAATACAAACGAAGGACAGGCACTTCATGTGTGTGTGTGTGTAAATCCCAAAAGCATATATCACCAGCAATGATAGCAGGAAATCACCTTACCTCCATTGCCATAAGTAGTAATCATATGCAGCACAATTACAAATGTCATTAGAATACTTAACTTTTAGCAGCATGCACACATTAGATATGTATTCCTACGAATGTATGATGAAAGAGCATATTTTATCACAATACAAACTTAGAAATGGGAACTTACGTTCCACCAGGACATGGTCTCCCTAATTCCCCACTAACAGCAAGCCGGGCATCCTTCTGCAGAAGCTCCACAGCGAGGACATCACTTGCCTGCCAAACAGCAAATTCAAGCCAACATTACTGTTTATTATGTTAGAAAAAATGTATTTGATATTGAATTTTAAGGCAGAAAGTACTTTGTTTCCCAATAAAAAGAAAATGGATTTAAAAGGATTAATAATTATAGCAGCAGACAATCATTCATACATTGGATGCCATCGATATCACATATGCTCCAAGTGAATCACTTCCCAGCTCAGCAGCAACACGGAAGGTATCCAAGACTTCTTTAACATCAGGAGCAACCTGAAAAGACACAAAAAGAATGACTCAGGATATAAGAAGTCTTTCCAATGCCATCTAATTCACAAGACCAGTAAACAGCAGATTCTCAACTTGATATATAAAAAGGAAAGGAAAGAGGCTGACTAAAAGAACAGTATGAGAATAGAGTGGTGGACGCATAGAGCACATTTCCTTTTTCAGATGCACTTTTCTCTCTGCATTTTATTGATGGTCACGCTTTAAAATGACCTAAGTAATACCCTAGATTCCCTTTCCATAGAACGAGTAAGACAGGGGGAATCAGGCCAGATGACATAGCTTCATTTTCTTGATGGACTTTTTAGCATAGGTAGGCCTGTTTTGGTTCAGTGAAAGCATAGCCAAGGTGAGAGTATCACATTTACAATGAAAGATTTCAGCTCCTCTTAGCTTCAAACAGGAGTGTTCAAGGCTGGGTGCACCACTTTGAATTCAAATTCATCATAGCTAGATTTGGACAAGGGTCTGGTTTAGCATACCAAATAAAAGTACTAAGAACCCTCTTTCACTATGTGCATATGGAACCGTGGATCACTTAGTCTACATTCCTGCTTTCTTTTTAGAATGATGTAACCTACGAAAGCTCTTTTTCAATGGCATAGTTGAGATCTTTGTTATTATAATCAAAATGTATAAAAGGACATGTATGGCCCATTCCCTTGTTTGCATATCCGGAAGGTACTCTCTTAACCCTTGAAGCTGAAAACAGAGGACCAATCTCCTCCCAGTGCAGATTTCTTTCCACGGTCAAAGATTGCAACGAATCATTCTCTTCAGACTACAGAGTCAGATTTTCATAGTATGCTTTTGTTGGTGTGTGTGTGTGTGTATATATATATATATATATATATATATATATATATAGAGAGAGAGAGAGAGAGAGAGGCTAACAATGCCAAGGCAAGGTTCAAAAGCACTCCAAAAGCATACTAAACATTTTTGTTTGGCAACACTTTTTTTTTTTTTTTTCTTTGTTTGTTGGAAAGAAGGAGAGAATATAATTAATTGATAACGAAACAATTCAGCCTTGAGGTATACATTGAGGTCAAGCTGGAAGAAAAAAAAAGACAATATACAGCATATATGAGCATTTTTCAAGCCCTTTTTAGACAATATACATTTTTCCAGCTATTGAAACCTCAAAATTGGATTAGGTTGGTGCATGGAAGTTTAACAACATATATGAGCATAACATATAGAATGGAGAGAAAGTTCCAATCAGATATGAGGGAAACAATGTTCTTGAACACTTACGAGAAGTGAGTAATATCACTGGAGTACCAAAAATAATAATAATAACATTAATAATTTGGTGTGGGGACAAAATATTAGAATTCGTTTGGAAAGACTAACCACCAGCTCATTTCTGCGTGTGTACATAGGTGAAGCCAGTCCTTAGTATGTACGATATTCTCAAGTGTTATGTGATACAACATTCAGGGGCAATAAACAAGGACTACTTGACAGTCATTTGGAGAAAGGGGTGGGGGTGCGGGGAGAAGAGAGAGAGAGAGAGAGAGAGAGAGAGAGAGAGATATGAGAGCACCAAACACCAAATTCCTTAGAGCTGTAACTAGAAGAATACATCATTTTTCTTCTTCTTCTTCTTCTATTTTTTTCTCTTTTTGTATTGTCCCTCTGAAGGATAGGACTGGAAAATTATTTCTGAGCTATAACAGCATATTTGCACTAGATAACTATTTGTAACACTAAATTTTTACCATTGAGACTTGCACCAGATCATGACTATAAAAAATTGATTTTCAGATCTTCAAGATAGCGGTGAAATACTGTCAAGTAAAGTTTACCTCTATAGTAGGAGGAACTAGAGGCCGTTTCCCTTTAAGTTCTCTTGTTAGAAATTCCAGTTTCTTTTCTTCATCCCATTCACTATATGTGCCCATATCCAAATATTTGGTGATTGCATCTAGTGTTT
>CATIWR010280074.1:0-11899 GCA_949677035.1 Omphalea diandra
GAAAACACTTTGTTGTAAGGTTGTGTGTTAGCCATTAAAACACAAGTTGCAGTAAGTTGGGTGTGAGCTTGAAAAACACCATTGACTTAGTAAAATACCCAATTGAGAGATTGGGGAGTGGACGTAGGGATTGTTTTGCCCGAACCACTATAAAATCTTTGAGTCCTTACTATTCTTTCTTCTTCTCCTTATCTTTATTTTAAATTTTTATACACTAATTCAACCCCCCTTCTTGGTGCCTAGGGACAACACTCATATATGGTATGTGAATTGTATGGGGAGATTACTCATAAATGCATAGCTTACCAAATGGGGAATTCTTTCGCACATGGTTAAGTAAGTTATATAAGGAATTTTAATCATTGACCCAATGATCCTAATTATTATACTTATAACCATGGTTGGCAAAACACATTAATTTTCCTTTGTCTAATGGTAATTATTTGAACCCCACTCTTTAAGCTTACACTATTTTTCATCGACCACCAACCTTCCAACCCCAAGAGGAAACGTCTAAACTAGAGTGCCTATTAGAGCAATACATCACCCAAATAGATGCTAGATTAGAACTAGAAGATGAGATATAAAAAAGACTATATGCAAATCTAGAAAGTTATACCTTTTCCTCCTTCCATAACCTTGAGATTCAAATGGAACTAATGGACAATGATTTAAACTTTAGATATTATGAGACCATACCTAATACCTCTAAGCTCAATCTTATGGAGCAAGTCAAGGAATTTATATTAAGGAGCAATAAGAAGATTGATACATTGATAAAAGAAGATGAGGATAGAGAGAATAGTGAAGATAAAGAGCTTATCAAATAAGATAAATTGAAAGGAAATACATAAGACACCATAGAGCATCCCATGAAGGAGAACAAATGTTTGAGCAATTATGAAAAAGAAGAACATGAGCATGAAGATTGTCAATAAATGGGAGGTAATTTTGAATTCAAAAAGTCTAACCTAATAAGAGATGATGACAATTTTCTTTTCAAGAAATATAAGGTAAGTAATTCTTTCCCTTTTGAAATTCAAGACACTAACCCATCCTCTCTCTTCCTTACTGATGACTTAAATAATGATGAGGTGTGAGCTTTAGATTTGGACCTCTAGATACAAAGCTTAATGATGAAAATCATTAAACCAAATCCCTAGAATGAAAAAGGGAATTGCTCAAAGTAAGGGATGAAAAGCCTAAGAAACCTTGGAGAAGCTTAAAACGAAGCCTAAGCCTAGTCAATGGGTTACTAGCGATGCTTGATGGGATGTACAACCCATAAATTAGGGCTATACAACCCTCAATTCAAAGTTGTACAACCTTCCCTAAGGCTATACAACCTTACTAAAATTATAACTCATGTAACTTTTTCGAAGTGGTCCCCTATTAAACCTTAAGGTTGTACAGCCTTGACAGATGGATGTACAACCCACATGCTAACCTTAATTCTAGAAGATTCACCTCCTTCTCTATGATTGGATATGAATATGGTACAACTAGAACCATTTTGGCTCTAGTGCATCGTTCTCCCTCTATAAATACCCCCTATTTTGAAGAGGGAGGAGAGGCTTGGAAACCCTAAGGTTACTCTTTAGAAATCATCTCCTAAACACCCCCCCTCCCCCAAACACATAAAACTAAAACCCCAACCCTAGTGAACCCTCTCTAAGGTAGCTTTAGACCTTTGTCCCTTTATTTTTATATATCCCTTAAATAATATTAGAGGATATTAAGTTAACCATGAGCTTTTAAGGGCAAAGATACTATTGGAACATCCTAGAGACTCCCCTTTCTCTTCTTATTCTTTCCTCCCTCCCTTTTTTTTTTTTTCTAATTTGAAACCTAAAAAATAAGGCTTGTATAGCCTTGTTATTAGGTTGTACAACCCAAGTTTTCTGAAATCTAACATAAAATGTTTATATTCTTTCCTTTAAATTTCTTAATTTTGGGGGGGTTTTGGGATGCTTAATGACTCCAATAATAGAATAGAATGAGCCTTTATGTCTAGGACACCTATTCACTTCAAAATGGAGTTTTAGTTAGCTTTTAAAATGGTTTTCTTTATTTTTCTCACTTAAAATTCTTGTGTGTTTTTCTTGTTCCTTTGAACTTTAAGTTAAGCTTTTACTTCTGTTTTAACATCTTAAGGTGATAACCAAGAGAGGAACTTAAGTTCCCTTTGACCTTGGTAATCTTTTTTTGTGTTAGAATGCATAATAGTCATGTGAATTGTGTTTTCTAGTTCTTTGATGCCTTGATTGGTTATTGCATATTTTTTGTTTCCTTTGAATTCCAAGTTTTGTGTTTGGCTCTACTTTTGACACCTTAGGGTAATGATCAAGAGAGAAACTTAAGTTTTCCTTGACCTTGATATCTCTTTTTGTGTTAGAGTTCATGAATACGTATGTGAATAGTATTCTTCTAGTCCTTTGATCCCTTAGATTGTTGTGGATATTCTAACTACTCTTATGTTAGGTTCTTCCCTAGATGTTTTGGCTCCTTGTGAGCAAGACAAGTGAGGGTTCAATGACCATAAGACCTCACTTGAATGAATCTTTGTCTTAGGCCATCTAACATCCTTTAAATGTTTGGCCTTGTATGTATCAATATCCTCTTTTTTATTTATGAATGAAGTTTTTGTTCATATTAGTTATGGGTTGCATTGTTTGGTTTGTAATGATAGAATGTGACTATTATGGACATAGATACATGTTAGCACCTTGGCTATGTAGATATGGTATGGTAATCATCATAGGCTTCATTTCCCTTTCTTTGTTGGCCTTAAGTTTTCTTTGCTTTTTCATTTTTATCCATTACTAACTTGATTCTTCTTTTGGGTGTAGGTGTGAGTGCTTGGGATTATACCATGGACTTGGCCTTAGATGTAATATCTTTGTTCTCATGCATTGGCATTTTCACATGAATATATTCATTGCATAAATGATTTGCAATCCCACATGAGCATATGCATTGGATAAATGTCATTTAGATATGTGAATTGGATAAGCACGATGATGACACTTGCACCATTACATTTGGGACACTTGAACATATATGTAATGTTTGTATAGTTGCATGGCAAATTATCTTATGTTGTGTGCATGTTATAGCATCATCATAAATAATAGTGTTTTAGAGCTTATTTAAAAGTATAAGGAGCATATGGGATTAGGAGATGGATAGAGGTGATGAAAGAGTGAAAAAGAAGGACTAAAAGGGGAAAAGTGAATTTCCAACCAATGGAAATGAGACACCATGATCTTGTATTATTAAAATAGTTTTACAAATTGAATTTTTCATCCTTTAGGAGTAGATTAGAGAGGACAAATGTGAGGGGCAGCAGAAGAAAGAGAGAGTAAAGGAAGAAAGAAAGGAAGGAAGGAAGAAGAAGAAGAAGAAAAAGAAGAAGAAGAAGGAGAAAGAGGAGAAGAAGAAGAAGAAGAAGGAGAAGAAGAAGAAGAAGAAGAAGAAGAAGAAGAAGAAGAAGAAGACAAAGATGGAGAAGAGTGAGCTGCCTAGGAAGGAACTCTAAGCTTGTCTGGTTTCGGGAAAAGAGGTAAGTTAATTTATCTTCTTCCCACATAAAATTACTCCCTTATGACATGTTAATCATGCATAGTTAGTAAGAATTATGGAGTATTTGATGTATAGCTCATGTATGGATGTTGAAATTCAAGAGAAACATAGTTGATTGTGTTGGTTTTATTGTTAGAGCAGCTTGTTGCACCCACAATATCATAACCCTAGAAGAGGAATTGAGGAAAGTGTAAACCATGCTTTATTTCCCATCTAAAATCATGTAAAACATTTTTGCTTAATTTGGTGTGTGGGAAGAGTTGTGGCTCCTTCATTAGGGCTGGTTCATAACCAACTAAAATTTCCCCAGTTTGGTTGTTTTCATATATTTGATGACCTTATGTGTTAAAATATATCCCCTCTAAATTCATGTGAAGTAATTTTGCTTACTTTATTGTGTGGAAAGAGATATATCTTTTTACTATGATTGACCCCAAACCTGATGAAACCTATTTCATCTCCTTGTTATGTTTTTCAAGAATTTGATGCAAAATACTTTTTCAAATATATCATGATTGATGAGCTATTGCTACTTTATTGTGATTGATTCTCAATGTGTTGAAAACCTACTCACCTTAAGATTGACCATTTATTTTGGTGACCTTATAGATTGAATTTGACAATCTATAAAACATGAGAAATGTTTTTATATGTAATATGTATCTTTTGGTAAATCAGTTTTACAATTGGATTTGTACAATTTATCATGTACCCAAGACTGTAAGACCTATTCAGACTGAGATGATATTGAAATATGGTAGAATTAAAATTCACCACATTTTTTATATCTCTTTTAGTGATTTGAAATTGGACTATATCGTATGATTATGTGTCTAGTTTATTTGAAAAAAAGAATCAAGTCATTTGGATAAGTATATTAAGAGTTGTTATAGTTAGCCTGCAATAAGGTCAGGCTGCCACATAAGAATAATATGCTTAAATTCTAGGTTCATTTGCATGAAACATTACCATAGTTGCATACCAAGCATTCATAATCATTTTGACATACTTATAACCATGTATGTATTGAATTTTAGGATCTCAACACTTTGAGGAAGCCCAAGATAAAGGACCAAACCTACCATAAAGGTTGGTTGCATCAAAAGTTAAGTAAAAGCCATAATTGAATTCTAATGTGTATGTGCGAAGATTTTATGATATGGTTATGCTCTATTACATGTATATGTGATTGAGTTTAGACATTTTACATATGAATACAAGTCAGGTGAGATCTTAATGATTACTTGGTATACCATTATGAATGAACACTTGCATATGGAACTAAAAGGATGTTGTGATTGGCTTGTCAAACACTTGCAAATCACTTGGAAAAAGGGACCAATATGTCCTACTGGCACATGTTATTGATCAAATGATTCACTTGTTATATGCTCACCAATAAAATCAAATGGCACTTGAATCACATGAGTTCCTAGGAGTAGTGTTTGCCTTTCAAGGTCATGACAAAATCAATCTATTGCATTTGCACTTGCATAGTCAATTATTATACTTGTAATGTATCCTGATGATATTTGATTATTGGTTATGCCATAAGAATCTGATTATTATTTTTATTTATTAAGTTGCGACTCACCAAATCACAATTATGTTTTTCAGATACTAAAGCATAGGGTTTGGATACTTTAGAGCATAAATTTTTGCAATATAGACACATGGAGCTCAAGTCGTCGACCAAAATCCTTCTCTCTCTCTCTCTCTCTCTCTCTCTCTCTCTCTCTCTCTCCTTGTGTCATGTGCATATTCCTAGATAAGAATTAGTTCGCGGTCACTAGCTTTGAACATTAGTTAACATATATGTACATTAAAAACATGTTGGATTTTACATGTATGATTAATCAAACTTTATGCATGTATATTTTTGGACATGAACGTCATGATTAGTAAATGAAAATAGTTGTTACATTATCCATATCCCACTATGGATGATTATATGTCTGAATGAATGGTGAATGCATGCTAAGATCCCATACTATGATGTATGACCCCCCTTCCTATTATGGAGGATCATGTGTGAATGGATAATGCATGTTTACCCTATACCATGAATTCATGATCCCCATCCCCTCTTATGGATGTTGTGTGATTGGATGATGTATGTTTACCTTATACCATGAATTCATGACACCCCATCTTCATGGTTTTTCTAAATGGATTGCTCTTAGATGTATGTTTAGGGGTAGTAACTGGACTAATTAATAACTCACTTAAGATAGTAAGAGTGAACCGAAGATGTCTGAATGTCAGATCCCAATATTCAAGTCATTTGGGGGTGTCTAACCTCTTCCCTAAGTCGTACTCTATAGTAGCTTTGTTAGTTAAAATTAATCTTTTTCTTTATAGGTTTGTTGGTAAGATTTTTTTTAATCTTGCTTTATGCATAATTGTGTTCATTTTCATTTTTATTTTTCTTTTTGTATTTTTTATTTTTAGATGTGATTTTTAGATGGCATTTATTTTTTTCTTGATTACTAGATTATACTTTCTTTAAGCTTTAGTTCAATATTTTTTAAATTTTGTATTTGATTGCCAAGAATAAAAATAATTATTTTAGAGATGAGGATATTTAGAGTACTTAAAAAATTCTATTGACTTTGATATTTAACTAAAAAAAAAAAAGAAATACTTAAAAGTGATGGAAGGATCAGTTAATGTAACAAAAATAAAAATATAGAGATATTTAAAATATTTTTTATAAAATAAGGGATGAAGTAATATTTTAGTGTAAGCCACATAGATGAAACCGTGTTTAAACTTCTTATCAATTTTACTATTATTTTCAAACTTACCCACATCACATCTTTCTCTCATCTTTTTCAAATCCAAATCAAGAAAATAGATTTTTATTTAAAATGATATCATCATGTTCATCATATCCACGCTACTCTATTCTTTATCGATAAAATATTTAACCTCTCTCATTCTCAAAATCATTAATGTTGACCTACAACAATAATATTTATTAATTATAATTGATATAACAATAAAGGTAAATTTTAAAAATTAATTATATTTATAAAGATATTTATGATGTTAAATAAATTTTATTAACTTTTTATTTTTGATTAATGAAAAAATAGTTAAAATCTACTAAAAAAAACTATTTAATTTAACTGTGTTGAAATATGAAAATTTTAACATATATTTTTGAAAAATAAGAAATGAAATAGTGTATTGTGATAAAACCTAATAAAATTTTAATAACGAATGCTTCATTAATTAATGAAAAATGACTAAAATCTAACAAAATGACTATTACAAAAAATAAAGTTTATATTGCTTTTAAAAAATAAAAAAATAAAGTAATGTATTATGATAAAATCTAGGAAATTTTTAGTATTTTATCCGAAATTCATAAATTGTTATTGTATTTTAGAATTATAATGATCTAATACATTTTAATTTGTTTGTAATTTATTATATTTTTTTTAGAGAAGTTTCAAGTTCGAAGCTAATTTTTCAAATCATAATTCACATATCAATAATTATTAGCATATAAATTTGTTCCACTAACTACCTATTCATTGATGAGGATTGAAGAAAATAGTGAGATAAAACAAATTTAACAATTGAAATCTCCACATTGCACAAAAAGAATTTCATGAATATTTCTTGAATTAATTTTATTGAATTTGGAGCTGCTCATATTTGGTTACATATTATGTAAGTATAATTTTCATTCTTTAATTCAAATACGTTATTGAAATTGAATTAATTTCTCAATAATTTTCATTTTCAATTCAAATAAGTTATTGAAATTAAACTAATTTCTTAATTTGATGAAAATATAAAATTATTTAAAAATGAATATCAAAATTTTAAGCTTATTGATATAATTTCTGTAATATTAAAATTTGACAAAAATTAAATTGAAAATTTTAAAGAAATGAATAATTATATATTAAAATAAAGCTCGGTCTTTAATCTTATTGAGATTTTCCAAACATGATCAACTAAATATAAAAGCAACTTTTGCCTCAAAAAGGAAAAAAATAAATAAAAGCAACTTAATCCAATTCTACTTTATAAGGAAAAAAAATATATATCAAACTTTTTATTTCATAATAATCCCAAAAATAAAATGTTAAAAAAAAAATCGCCTCCAATAATCCACCAACTTATCTCAAACAAAAATGGACGGCCAAGATCTGACAATCAAGTTAACTTAAAAAACCTCCAAACTAATCCTAACCAAAACAGGATCAGCATGGTCCAAAATGGAAGATGCTTTAGAATATCCTCTCCCTTCTTTTATTGATGCTGACATTCGCTTCCCACCATCGATCCTATAAATACGTTTGTCTTCGTGAATGCTTTTTCTTTCTTTTCCTCATCCGTTCTCACTTTCTCGTTGTTTCTGTCCGTATTTAGCTGATCAAGAAAAAATTCACAAGCCAAACTATCTGCACTCGCATTTCGCAGCAACAATTGATTGAAAAGCTCGAGATCTTCAAATCCATGGACGTGACAAACTTGGCCGCAAGATCCTTCGCATTATAGGCAAATTCTTTCCTGGTATTGCCTCTTTTTTCTTGTGTCATCCAATTTGTGCATGCTATTTTAAAGAATATAACGAAAATAGCTTAGATTTTGAGTTGAAATTGATCTTTTTTTGTTTCATTGTATTTATTAGCTCGATTGTTGAGTGTTGATGTGTTGAAGGAATTATTTGGAGGAAATGATCTATCCTCAGTTAGGAATGTAAAATATTTAATATAGAATCTTGTACATAAATTTACAACACCAAATCTAATAATTAAACAGAAATAAATTGTGTACTTGTTTTCGCGTTGAATCTCAGATTGTTCTGAGCTATAATTACGAACACTGAAAATTAAATCACTTAAAGAATTTGTCAAAACGGCTGAAAAATGGAAGCTACGTCTTCTTCTCATTGACTTTCTCAAAGACGGCTACAATGGGCGTAGCAACTAGAGTTTTTCATTATGAAGGCATGAGAGGGTACCTAGCCTATTTATAATAAATTTTAATAGACCCACCCATCACAGGTTCATGTTAAAATATGTCTACACTGTCCGTCTTCCATATCGATCCACAAAAGATGTCACAAGTTCATAACTCAATTGATCACATTTTAATTGGGCTTACCCCAAATCAATAAACTATATTATTCAGTTCATTTTATAAATAATTAAAATCAACCCATAATTAATATCAACCCACATAAAAAATTCTAACATTTTCTTACTTGGACAATATTAATTATGACGTTTTCATGTTTTAAGAAAGAAAATATTTTTGAAAACGACTCTCGGACTGAATACTTTAAACTGAAGTGTAGCCACACAATTTTTAGAAAACATATGGTTTATTGATAAAGTGACATCTCAAACACAACCCTGTCCACATTAAATTATCAATATCGGATCATGGTAGTAGTTAGGCCTCTTATTGACATAGTACCAATCCATAGTCACAAATATTGACAACTTAACCGACCTGGATTCCGATATGACAGTGTAGCAAGAAAATAACGCTCACATGTGATCAATATACTATTTTTTTGTCAGTCCTCTAAACATTTCTCTTTCACACATGCTCTAACGAGAAAGAGAAATTTACAAGGCTTCACAATAAGACTGTTATTTTCATTTGGAAATACAATCACAATGTTTTAGCGTTTGTTTCCATAAACACAATCGAAAACCAGTTCTGCTTAGGATAGTCACACAAGTCTTAAGCATATTAACCACAACTCATAGCATGTTATATATATATATATATATATATATAAAATGTGCACATATGCAAAACAATCAACTACAAAGCACTCAACCCATATAAATAAATATGAATAAGCAATGTAGCAATTTTTTTTTTTAACTTGAACGTTCAATTACAAGCACAAAACTCCCACTAACCAAACACATTAAAAACTCCACAACACCTATATCACAAACATGTTTCTTGAAAACTATGGGTCTAAGTCCTTTTGGTTAGAGGATTAGCTAACATTAAATTAATACTAACATGTTGAATCTCAATGTCTCCTTTCTTTACTAAGTCTCTGACTGTAAGACATTTGATCTCCATATGCTTAGAATCACTTGAACTTTTATTGTTATTAGAGAAGAACACAACAACATTATTATCACAATAGATTCAAAGTGGTCTAGCAATAGAATCCACCATAAGCAACTCAAAAATAAAATTCTTTAACCAAATAGCTTGTGTACTATCACCATAACAAGCAACAAACTTAGCTTGCATAGTAGAAGATGTTGTAAGTGTTTGTTTAACACTTTTCCATGAAATAACACCACCAGTAAGCATAAAAATATAACCTGAAGTGGATTTCATATCATCTTGACAACCTGCAAAATCAGAGTTTGAATACCCTATTATTTTAAGATCATCCACACGCCTATAAACCAATATATAGTCTTTTGTCTTTTGCAAGTATCTCATTACTGTTTTAGCAGCTATCCAATGATCTCACCCAGGATTAGAAAGATATAGACCAAGAACACTAACAACATATGCAATAGCTGGTCTTGTACACACGTGGGCGTACGTCAAGTTGCCCACTGCACTTGCATAAGGATTATTATCTATGGTCTATTTCTCTATATCACTTCTAGGGCATTGCTCCTTATTAAATTATCTCCTTTCACTATAGGAGTATCACCACATTTGCAAGATTGCATATTGAATCTACTGAGCACACTATCAATATAAGCCCTTTGAGAAATACCCAATAAATGACGAGATTTATCACAACGAATCCCAATACCCAAGATAAAAGATATCTCTCCAAAATCTTTCATATCAAAAGTCCTAAAGAGTAACTATTTAGTTTCACAAATCATTTTTATATCATTACTAGCCAATAAAATATCATCAACATAAAGAACAAGAAATATAAATTTACTCTCACTGATCTTATGGTAAATGCATTGATCAATCTTATTTTTTGTGAAACCAAGTGAAGTAATTATCTCATCAAATTTGAGATACTATTGACGTGAAACTTGTTTGAGACCATAAATAGATTTCTTTAGTTTACAAACTAAGTGTTTTTTACCACTTTCTTTAAAATCCTTGGATTGCACCATATAAACTTCCTCACCCAAATCGCCATTTAAAAATATCATCTTGACATCCATTTGATGCAATTCTAAAACAAAATGAGCAACCAAGGCTATAATTATTCTAAAGGAGAAGAAACAAGGGAAAAAGTCTCAGTATAGTCAACACCTTCACGCTGTGTAAACCCCTTAGCAACCAATCTAGCTTTAAACTTCTCAACCTTTCCTTTAGAATCCTTCTTGGTTTTGTATACTCATTTGCAACCTATGGATTTATTATTAGAAGGAAGTTTCACTAGTTCCCTAACTCTATTATGACTTATTGATGTCATCTCATCTTTCATAGCATTAATCCAGATTAAGAATAAATACTATTAACAACCTCATCATAAGATACATGATCAATAACATGACCTATATTATAATCACATTCACCAAGATAGACCTCATAATCATATGGAATTGTTGACCTTTCAACGACAACATTTTGTTCAGGACTATCAGGCATGATATATTTGGCAACTATTCCACATTATTGCAAATATTTGGCAAACTCTCTCATATGTTGCCCAGTCTCATTATATTTGTCATAATATTCACCCCATGATTACATCTCACAATTTTAATGACTTTTCCTCATTGTTTCTCAATCTCAATTTTGAAAATTTTCAACATCTCAATGATATAAGATTTCTCGTTTATCAAGTATAAATAGTCATAATGAGAAAAATCATTAATAAAATATTTATTGCCTAGGTGAATAAGGTCCACCAATATCAGTATGGATAATCTCCAGAGGATCTAAACTTCTATTAGCACCTTTCCTTTTATTCTCAGTAGATTTACTCCTTATACAATGTGCACAAACATCTAGATCCTCAAAATCGAGAGAAGGAAGAATATCATCTTTCACTAATCTTCCAAATCTTTCTCTAGATATGTGACCTAAACGTTTATGTCACAATGAAAAAGATTTTTCTTTAATTAAGGATCGTTTGGCCACAACATTGGCTTCACAATAAGAACCGCAATCACTAGCATCATCCAAACACAATATATATAAATTATCAAACAAAACTCATTTATCGATCAATTTGGAACCAAAAAAACATATTGGCTCTTCCATTACCAATAGTAAAATGATATTCAATTTTATCCAAAATAGAAACAGAAAACAAGTTTCTCCTCAAAGATGGAACATAAAAGGTATTCTCCAAAACTAGACAAAATCCAGATTTCAATATCAAACC
>CATIWR010280076.1:0-18664 GCA_949677035.1 Omphalea diandra
AAAATATAATTTTTGAATAATAATAATAAATTCCTATTTTAATATTAAATATTTGATAAATGAAAAAATAAAAGAAAATTATATTTATATGTATAAGGGTATTTTTGTCATTTTTTAAGTTAACCTTCCATTCCAATCCAGTTCAAACAAACAATATTACTTTCAAACCAATCCATTCCATTCCTACCATCTCAAACATAAATATAATTTAACACTCTCTTTTCAAACCAAACCAATCCATTTCATTTCATTTCATTAATAACTCTTCCAATCCATTACAAACACCCCATCCAAACAGGGTGTTAGGCAACACACGCGATTTTTAAAGAAAAGAAAAGAAAAGAAAATTCACCTTGTCCACCAGAGGCACCAACAGCTACACGCTCACCAGGCTTAAATAGCTGGTTGTCAACTTTCACTTGTTGTATCTCTTCCTCAAATACCTCATAAAAACACTCCGTGCATATCTTTCTCCACTCAACCGCAACAAAAATAATAATTTACATAAGTATAAAGAAAATAAGTGGTAAAATTAACAAAGGCAATCGAAGTCACCTGCTCCCGAGTTTTAGGACTTCGTGCGGCTTCCTCCATCAACGAGTTTTATGCCATGGAGCAAGCAAGTAAATTCGGATTATTGGATATAAAATGAACTGCTTTCCTGCTCTTCAAATTTCTGATCTTACAAATTAAACAACCCACTAGCATGAAAATTTTAGGGTTTTCCTGCAATATTTGGCGACTTCAAAATTAAGAAGGAATAGGATCGCTAATTGTTGAGTACATTTTTTTAAAAAAAAAAAATTGAATTATTGGTGAAAATAACTCATTTAATGCGGGGGCAAAGGTAATTTCACCTTCTAATTGCATTTTTAACCGAACATTTTTAACAATATTGAATTACAACAAAAAAATTTCATAAAATCTTAAAAAAAAAAAACAAATTTCATAAAGTTAAAATTAACGGATCTAAATTTTTTATTCATTTTTTTTCCAAACGTTATAGTTAAAAATGTTCATCAAGCTATTAAAATTATTTTGTTTTATATATTTTGATATATTAACTTTAATTATTTAAATAATAAATATATAATCTTAAGTGATATTATAAAACAAATTATAAATTTTTAAATAATTAATTACTAAATTTAAACAAGCTATTCACAAATTTTAAAATTAAATAATTTTTTATTTATTATTCATTAAACAAGCACTAAAATTATTTATTTACTAGTATACACAAATTTGGATGTCTTTATTGAGAGAGTCATTAAATAATTCATAAATAGCTTGATTCATTTACAATATAGTCAGCGGTAAACTAATTTAAATTGATCATTTATCAAAATAGACTTTCTATTATATAAGATTAATTTGCCTTATCAATTTTTTAAGAGATTTAATTAAAGATAAAATTAATTTAATCTCAATGTTTTATTTTTACATTTATTTAAGACCAACTAAGGCTTGAATCAATACATGAAAGTTAGAGGTGAATATTGAAATAGTTTAATTTATACAGTTTGATTTTTAAATATGAAATTTTAAAAATAATTGAATGAATCAAGATAAATAAACTAGATTTATATGTTTATAATAAACTGCAAAATTTCAATATGAATTTATTCAATTTGCTTAAAATTATATATATTTTAAGTTGATTCAATTTAAATTTTATAAACTTATTTAATTTTTTTAATAATTTTGATTTGTTCACTTTTTATATAAACAATGGAGCTAAAAATTGAAAATTAAGAATTTTTTAACTTATAAATTTATGAAATCAATTTGTAATAAGAAAAAAAAGGAAAACAAACTGACCAAACAATTATGGCTCGATTGATACTCACCCTCCGTGAAAGTCATGCATTTAATATAAAAAAAATATTTATTATCATTTTACTAATAAAATTATTTTTGTTCACAAGTAACTTGAATTAACCTTTTCTCATACTCGGAACAAATGACACTATCAATACACTTTTTTTTTTCTTTCATCTCATAACCACTAACGCAGCGACAGTCACCACTATCACCAACTTCATCTTCAACTTTTTCTTTTTTTTTTTTCCATTTCATATCCAAAGTCATTAGATCTAAACTAACAATAATTTTATATAAAAATAAGCTTTAGTTTAGAATTTCTTTAACAACAATTGAAATTATCAATTGGCAAGTACATGATTATTCTTTGAGCAAAAAGGTTTCATATCCAAACTCAACTTAAAAAAAATTGTTAAATTCAATGCGTATTAGATATGAAATTATTCAAAATAAACTTCTTTTTTAGGTCAAATACATTTCATATAAAATAAAAACACAAATTCTATTACAATGTATTGACAAAATTTGTGTTGAAATATTATTGTCAATATCTATCAACAATAAAGGTTAGAGAGCAATATGAAATGTCGTCGCACTACTACTCCAATGTTTAAATGAGTCTGAAAGATTAACATAAAAAATATTATGAAATATTAGTTATGAAGTAAACTTTATATAAACTCTATTTATAGGAGTGACTTGAAATCTTATGCAACAGTAAAAGTTAGAGAGCAATATGAAATATTTTTGCACTACTATTCCAATGTTTAAATGAGTATGAAAGATTAACATAAAAAATATTATGAAATATTAGTTATGAAGTAAACTTTATATAAGCTGTATTTTTAGAAGTGAATCTTATGTGCCCTTGTAGGATTAAGAATCCTATCTTATAAGATTGTACTCATACTAGCTAGTTCATATTGGATAAATCAATTCCTTCACTTAGTTATCATTTTTCTCCTTGCAATTTGAGTATATTTACGTCTTGATATCTCTTTATTATTTTCAACTTTTTTCAAATCAATATCAAACTTTCTTGTATTTAAGTACAACTTTAAATTTTATAGATATTATTGAATTAAATATTTAAAATAAATAATAGTTTTGAAAAATATCATATCTATGTTTTTTTTCACAATCATTTTAAGCTCGTCTCAAGTCTAGCAATGATAATAAAAATTCATATCTCCTTAATGCTGATAATAATATGAAAAATTCTTACATCGGCAAATAAATTTATATCTCTTCAATGAGGTAAAAATTGAGATATTCTTAAAATGATAGAATAGAAAAATTGTGATAAATTTGAAGCCAATAACAATAAAAAGAAATTTAGACTAATAATAAAGTCAAAGAGAGATATAAAACATGAAAAAAATTGATGGTACTGTGTCTACGCTGAAAAAAAATTGATGGCACTGCATCTACGCTTCTCACACTAATAATAAAATTATTGTTAAAATTTGATTGCTAGTATCCATCAACAACAAAGGTTAAAGAATGATTTAAGATATTTCCGAATTATCATTCAGATATTTAAATCAATATAAGATGATGGAAATAAATATTTTTTTAATGATCTACATTCTTTTAAAAAAAACAAAAAAACAATCATCCACATATCTATTAACATGCACTATTCATTTAAGTTTCAATTGACGTTAAATAAATTTGAATGTGTTTAGTATAAATGCTTTATAATTTTTTATGAATATTTGTAATTTATGTGTTTGATATGAATGAAATTTTATTTTATTAAATCATTAGCATTTGTTATAATCACATTCTATCAAATTTGATAAAATTTTCTAATGAATTTGAAAATTGTAAATCTTTTCATTATGACAAAAATATTTTCGATTAAAAATATATTTGTTCACTCTCTTTTTTTTCCTCTTTTTTATTTATCTCTATCTTCTATTTCTTTCCTCTATTCTTTTGTTAATATCTGCAAATGTTTGAAAAAATAACACAAATATTTTTTATAAAGATAAAATATTTGATTAAATTCTACTCTTAAAATATAGAATTCATTTGTAAATAAAATAAATTTTAAGTTAGAATTAAATAAAATATTGTGTAAATTAAACATATTTTAAAATTAATTTGATCCTTATCTATTTTTCTAAAAAAAGTTTAAAAGGATAAATTAACTCTAATGCCATTTTTGGTACTGGCTATTGAATAGTGATATTTGACATGAGTACATACTTGTAAATATAAATTAATTGATAACTAGTGCGTGCATCCAACTATAATTTAATATATCTTAGATAATATTTATAAATATTTAATAAAAACTTTTATAATTTAATATATTATTGAAAATATTTTAAATTCGATAAAATCATGACATTTATCATAAAATATGTGCATGGTCAATTAAGAATTTTAAATATATATATGTATATATATTAACTATCTATTTTAGCATCTCTTGATTTCTTTTTATTTTTATTTTATAATTAAATATTTTTATACGACAAACTGATAAGTTCAACTTTTTGTTTATCAAATAATTAAATTAATAAATAACAAATTTTCATCTCAAAGACGAAATTATATAAATGTAAATTGATTTATTCTCATAGTAAATGATTTTTATGTTAGACTCTTTTTTGTTTTTTGAGGAAAAGATAGGAATTCTAATTAGTAGCAAAATCCAGAAGCAACACATTACATAACCAAGGAGGAGGAACATCACTCCACCCTTCTGGACCTGACAAAGAACCCCCCGCCCTTGCAACACAATGGGCAGCTGAGTTCGCTGATCGCCTAACAAACGAGGGGAACTGCACTTCTCCAATAGCTCGAGCAAGGGCTCGACAATTATCGATGATCAAACCAAAAGCATTAGGACTACCCATTCCCTCTGTTAACGCTTTGTAAACCTGCAAAGAGTCCATGTCCACTATAACATGGTCAGTCTGTCTCGCCTTGAGCCAGCTTAAAGCCTCCTTAAACACCCAGCGCCTCTGCCTCTCGTACAGCAAAGCATCCTTCTATAAAAGAACTACTAGCAGCAACAAAAGCCGCATCATCTGCACGAATAACAGCCCCAAACAAGTTCTGCCTTGGGTATTAAATAAGGCAGCATCCACGTTACACTTAACCCAATTCTGACGAGGCCTTTTCCAGCAAAAAGAACCATGAAAATCTTCAGCGATGAAGTCATCATTAAAGAAAGGGGCCTTTCTAACCGTTTGCCACTGGCGTAGGAGATGACCAGCAGAATTAAGTACGTGCCTTACGCGGCCACATTTGCTATTCCAAACCACCCCATTCTCATTTCTCCAGATAGCCCAACAAATCATTGCTGCCAAACTGCATTCCTCAGCCCTTCTGTTATGAAAGATATACTTTATCCAATCTAACAAACTAGCACAATAAGCCATACTACCAAAAGAAGAGGTTACCCAGCAATTGTGAGCAAAAGAACAATACAAATGAGAGCGAGCAGCAGATTCCATGGCAGCATTACATACCAAACAAACAGGGGAAACGTCAACCTTCCTCATACAAGGATTATCCGTGGTCGGAAACAGCACGCCAAACAAGATGTTAAGACTTAAATTCAGAAATTCAAAACAAGCATTACCCAGATGTATACTTGTTGAAAAACACTACTGTCAACATCACGCCGCAAAATAGTGACCAAAAACGATTAAGCCTCGAGGCGGTGGACACCCCTGATTTCTTCAATCGATCAGTTTCCATTTGAACTAAAAGATTTGAGAACATCCATCGCCAGAAGCTTCTAAATGATCCTTTGTATCCTTAAGAGATTTTGTGGACTAAACCCCGTAAATTATCACCATAAGAGTGAAGACTATCAATCTAGTCCTGGGAAATATTCGGCACCCATTGAAGTCAATGTGATGCTGATCTCCCAGCCCAGCCAAGGTAACAAAAGCATTCAATTGGGTTGCTACTAGTTCAAGAGTGCCAGAATTCATCTTTAGACAGGAGCACATTTATCTGAAACCCTACTTCCAAAGCAAAACTCAAATGCTATAGTTTGTGTTGATAATTTATAAGTAGTAATAAATAATACACAATAGACCCAAAAAGTGCCAGCAAATCGACTACAACATGGAGCACATAAGCCCCATGCCTATTCGTACAAGGATTGTACAGGCTAAAAATAATTTAGATATAACCCTTGCAGAGTAAATAGTTTCTTTCAATAACATTTAAAAGCGATCAGAAAACATGTCCTCTGACAAAAATTCAGCAATCAGCATTTATCTTGTGGAGAGTCACTCTGAAGCCGCTGATGTATATCACGGTGTAGCATCTCCATGTAATCCTGCACAAGCCAGCAGTATTGAGTTTATGCAGAATAAAAAATAGGAAAATGAAATGTATTGACAGAACTAAACAAGTGCACTGATGCTTCAACATTATTCATCACCATGCAGCTAAGGCTGGTGGCAACTCAAGGTAGAGTAAAGACGAAAATAAAAAGATGAAAATAACCAAAACTTACACTAATTAGATCCTCATTGTTGCTTAACTCATGCAGAATATCCAGAGTTCCACTCCCATTGCCATTCAGCCTCCCTGCATTTTCAGCAACAGCATGGAAAATATCTCCAGGTGCATTTAATTGCTCAATTCTTTGGGTCACTTCCTGGAGGTCAATCTTGCACAGAATACAAATCAGCCATGACAAAAGAAGCAAAGAGAGCCCAGTTAAAACCAAACCAGAAGCACTCAAAAACTAACCGTTCATATAACAATCATGCACATATTCTCTTCTATTCAATTTATTATTTTCTCTCATGAATGTACAAACCTGCAAATTTTGATCATTAGGCTTTTCATTTTCATTTGAACTCCTTTCACTGTTCTGTAGCTGTGATCCGGGTTCTACAGAAGAAAATGGCTGAGCAGCAGACCCCCCACCAAGAACCTGCGTAACCAGTGGCATCATCTGTTGAACCATCCTCGAAAGATCTATGCCAGTGCCTTGGCCACTTCCTGAACCAAACATGTTACCAAGGTCTGGACTTTCAACCTGCTGAGCAATTTGGCTCACGGTACTCATTATTTGTGGGTTCTGAGTGAGCTGTTGCAACATAGTCCTCAAAACATTGGGAGAACCAACTCCAATTTGATTTGATACACCTGTCAACAAACCATTCAAGGCAGGGCTATGTATGACCTGAGACATAACATTGGCAGAATCAATCTGGGCAGAGGCAGTGGAACCTTGCTCTCCCGGCGGTCTACTCTCTGGGTTCAAAACAGATTGCTGCAGTTGACCTGAGTGCATTTCATTTTCACCTGCTCTATTGGTACTAGAACCTCGAAATGCAACAGATTGTAAAAGTTGTTGACCACTCAATTCAGCATTCAGGTTCTGACTGACAGGAAAATTGCTTGTTCCATTATCACCACTCCCGACCGATGATTTCGATTGCCTGGTTCGTTTCTGGTCATATCAGAAATACAAACCAAGTTTTACATCTATTTTTCTTCCAAGACAAGGATCAAAAGCAATCAAATTGCAAACTAAATAAAATAAAATCAAAATCCAGAAGCGAAGTGTACTAGCAGTACAAGGATTCAACGGATCAGTTTGTATCTTGTAGCATTGAGATAACAAAGCATACATAACAAAGCTTATCATCACTTCAGAAATACAAGCCTGACAAGTATACCAATCACTAATGTGCTAGTCCAGTAAAAACAAGCCCATCTACCAGGGCACATCATACATCAGATATTTGTACTTGTTATAATTAATCACATCATTTGGTAAAAATATATTGAATTTGTATAATCCATATCTAATCACATTTGAAACATGTAAAGTCTCAGACTTAATCCATTAATTGGTGAATATATTCAAACAATAGCCATGTGCTCCCCATACTCTCTTTCTTGCCAGTTGGCAATATCGACATCATGACAAACTAACACTAACCTCCAACACAATGGACGGCCTGTTTAATGAACTTCAGAAAGTAGGGGTAAATTTCATGTATGGTGTATGAAGTTATCGCTCACAAACAATAGTGTATAACTTTCAATTCATATCTTAGAACCACATATATGATCAACTGTATATCATAAAACCATTTACTGCCTAAATCCATTAAAATCCTAACAAAAGTCCAATGTGGCAAATTACATGTAAAAAATAAAATTTTTCTCATGACACAACATTGAAAAAATCTCTATCCTACTTAATATAACCACACCCACTCTTTTTCTTTCCTTTTATTTTGTCATCTATTAAGTCTTTCAAATTTTAATTATTTGTAAAGACAATAAAAAAAAGAAAAAACAAAATTTCCTCAACATCCCCACTGTAGTTCAAAATCATTTGGCATAGACAAAAGAAATTTTATCATCAAGTGCTAGGACACGTCCAGAACTCACCTACAAGATCCAAGCCAAGATGGATGAATATGATGTATAAGACAGATTAGAAAAAACATACTAGGTAGTGGATGTTAACAAAATTTTGTTGATGCATGCAGTGATTCTTCTTTTCATTTTGCAAATAGTCAAATGCAAATAATTGTTCAAAGTTAGGCTACAAATCCAGATTCATAGTAATGGAGGATTATAAGCTTGACCTTGTGTTGCTATTGGAGGATTTATAAATAGGGCAGAGGGTTTCTGATCTGTTAGAGAGAGAAAGAGAGAGAGGTGCTGCTAGAATTTATGGACTTGTCAGCATTTCCTTGTAGATCTGCAGATGTGGCATGGAGAACGGGCAACAGCAGCTGCGACTGATGTGATGTACTCAGCCGCAAGGGTCAGGAGGGTGGGATTTGAGGTGGAGAATACAGATCTGGCAGCAGATCTGTGCTTGGATGAGCAAAGAAAGAGTGCCAAACCCCCTGATATGCTATGGTTTTACATATATTGAAGGCAAATTGAAGGGAAATCTTCCGAGAAAATTAACTAGAAAAAAGATTGACTTATTTTTATTCATGCAGTTAATGAACAAGATATTTGTTTTAAGGGATAGAGACAGAGATGCAAAAGAGGGAGAAGGAGAGGAAAGATGGGCCAGACGAGAGAGAAGATTCTGATGTGGCAATTTGATTTTGATAAAAAAAATTTTACTTGCATGTGTGATTTCCGTCATAACATTTAACGCAATAAAGCAATAAAAGGGATTTACGTTAAATGGTGCATGGTGAATATGGTTTTAAGATACGAATTGAAAGTTACACGCGTTATTGTTAGTAAGTGATAACTTCATACACCATAGGTGAAATTTATCCCAGAAAGTAGAGAAAATATAGTGCCAAAAATCTAGTATACAAACCACTAATATTTCACGGAAATGAATCTTAGTAGAAAACAGTGCGATATTATCAATAAAATCAATTAATTAATATATAACATGAGGAAGAAAAATACCTTGCGTTCCAAACCCCCCATCCCCAGTCCAAGTGGAATGGCTTGAGCACCTTCTGGAATATCATGCTTCTCACAGGAACTTGAAGCATTTTCTGAAGTCTCCTCTGACTTAAATGAGGTTTCTCCACTTGAACATTCTACCAAACATGATGAGACATCTTTTGAGCTTGAAAGACTCTCCTTGGTCTCATCATTACTTCCTTCGATGTGATCATCTTGACTCTGATCATTCTAAAAAATTTAGTGTTGGCTACGCATAATCATCAAACAGAAAGACTATACCCAGACTCTGCACAAAGCATACCTTATCATTCCCTTCATGCATTAGCCGAGGCAAGGTCACAGTAGATTCTTCTGCCCTATTTACCACCATGCTATTTGGATGTTGATTGTTTGCATCATTACCAGCACTCAAGCCAACAGGCCCTGCACACAGAATAATTATGCGATTCTTTGCAAGCAGAAAACATCTTTATTTATCGTTAGTTTCATTTCAAGCAACTACATACCTGACGTAGGCTGGTTTTCTACTTGCCTGCTACCAGCAAGACTTCTTAGTTGTGAATTGATATCAGCTATCACAGAGGATAGTGATGTAGAGTCAGATGGAGGCTGTGAAATAGAAACACCTAAACCAGGTTGTGTAGCATTTGAAACAGCAACAGCTGTCGGACGTGAGGGTACTGCAGCTGCAATGACATTTCTAACTGGTAGCACCCTCACTGGGCCGGAACCAGCTGAACCAGTAGCATTACCCTGCTCTCCTTGCGTCCCCTCTCCATTACCTGCCCGGCCACCTAAGGTCGATACAATTGGTGCCAGTGAGGTACCTGAGGATAAAGAGGGTCAGATAGAATAATAACCAAAAATGCAAATTGGAAATAATTCATTTGCTTCGCTTACCAGCATGTATATGAATATTTATGTTCCTTGGGACACTACCAATACCAACAGGACCCGAAGTCATGGGATTTGATTGTAAAGTAGAACCGCCAAAAAGGGAATTCGTTTGCAGAGGGAAAGGCTGAAAAAATTAAGAAATTTATATGTAGGCAACAATGCATCCAAGACGGCACAATCATTCAATAAATAGGAAAATGAACCAAATTACAGTTGCAGGTAGTTCAGCAACTGTGTTGTTTGAACCTATAGAAGTTATCCTAGAATTTCCACAAGCTTAGATACTTCAGCAATTTTTTCCCGGTACTAACAATCAAATAAATTTGGTCCATAACCAAACTCAAGGCAAATTTCCAATAGTGCCATCAAATTTTGAGTTACAAACTCTAAAGTGACCAAAGCTTGCTTATCACCTTGGTTTTATAAATCAAAAACTAAAGCTTGGAAAGCTATGCATCAGTTCTTTTATAAAAAACAAAATATTCATTTTTCAGATAATATCATAAACTTCTCACAATGTTTAGGGTATTTCTAATATCTTCTTGCTGAATACAGATGATTAAGAGGAACATTATATACCATTCTGAAGATCAAATATAATTAGCAAATGTCAATCAAAATGAGCGACATGTGGATAAGTTTTCAATACTTTCAAATGATTCATACAAGAGACTGCCATGGCAAAGTACTGTATTTTCCATAACTCGTGTCTATTTCGAGTTTCAACACTAACTACCAATTTGCACCATGGTCCCAAATGACATTATATTTTCTACTATTAGCATGATAATATTGGTACTAAGCAAACCAAATTGATATTCTATATTGCTTTACAAAACCAAATTGATATTCTATATTGCTTTACAAACCTGAACCATTATAGGATTAGGCCCTGTTGGAGATATATAAACTGCAGGTCCAGGATTTACAGAAGATTCAGCCTGCAAGTTTTGACAAATCATTATAACACTCAATCACAGATGGAAGCAATACATAGAGTAAGCATTCGACCGTACAGGAGATTGTCCCATTCGCAATGTCAAGATTGTCCGACCAAGCTCCAAAAGAAGAGAACCTGCATGCTGCATTGCAAGGCCAACCTGCACTGATTCAGTCTGAATTTGACCCCTCATAGCAGGATCATTAGAAGCTCCATCTTGTTCCAAACGTCCTGCGATATGCTACAGAGTTGCAGCACATTACATGTAACATACAATCAGATTATAATGCTTTTCTTTTCTTTTTTTTTAAAAAAAAAAAAAAAAAAGAAACAGATTGGTTCATTTTAAACAATTCTAAAATAATGTCTTGATCCCTGGTAAGACATTAAAAAGCAAAATATTCTTAGTACAAAGATACAAGGCATGCAATTGCCCAATTTTACACGTAGAAGTAAGAAATAATGCATTCATCAAACAATGTAGTTAAAGTACGGGTATAAAATAAAATATGACAGTAAGTATTATTTCGCACAAGGCACCTATGTTGAAATACTTTCATACACCATTAAGCAAGCATCATCCCACTTGAATAGTTGTTGAGTAATTGTCAATGTGAAAGCATACAAATTATTTTCCCAAATTCATAACACATTACCGACAATGTGAAAAATGGTTACTATAAAGTCAACTCAAAAAAATCAGCATCTATTGCTCAAGTTAAAACATAGAGTAATTCAGGCATTTCCACAATCATTTTACAAAGATAGATTTAACCATCAGAATATGGACCTGTTCATCTTAAAGAATTGGCTCACATGACTCAACCTCAGTAATCCAAATTGTATGTTTAACATGATGCCAAATTCAACAACTCTGTTATAGTAATTTCACTTCAAAATCTTTGCATACGAAGGCCTGGATTAGGTTAAGTCATTCTGTTTATCATGATGTTGCCATTCTTTTTGGTTGATAACTACAAAACTAGCCACATGAAGTGCATAAAGAACTACCCATCACACTAGGGGCATGGAAATAATGAGTGAAAAGTAATTATTGAATGGCTATAATCACGGCACAGATATTGAAGTTCAAATGAGGCTGTTATTGTCCCAGAATTTAGATATGTTATGGGTCATGAAACTTATCTTGACCATGATTTTAAATCACAGTAACAGTCACGTGTATGTGTAATAGTGAAGGCCGTCGAAGCCATAACATAATGTTAACAGTTATGCAATTTCTTTTCGAAACATTGCAAAATGAACTAAGAAATATTAACATAATTCACTAAAACTAAGAATTACAACCAACTAAAAACACCTACCTGAAACAAATATTGACTTTCAACTGCTTCAATTTTAAAAGCACCTACTTTAAATAAATATTCTACTTCATAGCTGCAAAAGTTGATTTTCTTTTTCAGTGTTCATGGCTTGAAAAATGAAATTGCAAGGTAGAAGGATGTGACCATTACGCAATGACCTTAACAGTTACATAATGGCAATATTCTACTTCACAGCTGCAAAAGTTGATTTTCTTTTTCAGTGTTCATGGCTTGAAAAATGAAAATTGAAAATTGCAAGGAAGAAGGATGTGGCCATTACGCAATGACCTTAACAGTTACATAATGGCCATTGCCATTACATAACAGTCGTCGCAACCATTATATTTACAAAAAAAATTTTACGCATTATTTAACAGGCGCAACAGTAATAGGAGGACAAAATCCCATTGTCTAACATAACAGCCATTATCTAAAACCATGATTTTGACAGATTTAAGGAAATAATTATTTAAGCAACAGCAGCTCAAGAGAGAATCAATCCCTTAAAAAAGTGAAAACAAAAACATATTTAGAACAGGATGATAAAGAAGAACTGTTTCAACATCAAAAACAACAAAAGAGATAGAAAATATATAATAAACAGTTCGAAATTATAACCAAGCATTGCCTATTGGTTCTATACCCGATTCCTAACTAGAAGGTTTCTCTGGCCCTTTGCTTGCTAATCGGGGATAAAGCTCATAAGGGATCATTAGATGAAAGAACCTTATAATCTCTAAACAAACTCAAGCTCAATTTTAAGAAAACAAGATCCTTTTTCACCCCTCCACAATCTCCTGCTGCTAATTAAAAAGCACCCTAACTCTGTAACTTTTTACCACAACATGACTAACTAAGAATTAAAATTGACCTCTTAAAGCACATAATTATCCACTAATTGAAACTGCTAACAATCAAACTAGACCTATGCTTGCTAACAATCAAAGTAGACCTATGCTTTCTATAAAACTAAACTATATATCTTTCAAATCTGCTTTTGGCTTTAGGTCCCTGACATCCAAAGTATCAAAAAAGGAAAAGGGCAGAAGAGGTGGAAAAGGAATATAGTTTTCAAGACAGAGAGCATACAGATATTGAATTGATCATGTGACGACCGAGAAGCCGTTCTGCATGTCGCAGGACAATGCTCAATGCCTGCAAGCCCCGTGCATTGGAAGGTATTTCCAGCCTTGGGCCATCTTCAGTGATGTTCAAAGATGTGTTTGGCGGATACCCTAGATGAAGCAAAACAGGTTATTTCAGCAGATATTTTAAGTGCAAAATATGAGGCAACAGCATTTCAGTCATTACCATTTTGTGCCAATGCCTGCTCCATACGAGTCATAAACTCTGACAGCGTACGTAAAGAATCAGGAATGGGCTGAAAGAGAAGATGAGAATATAATGTCAAAATTTAAAAAGGCATAAAAAATCACATGCAAAGCACACATAACTCAATAGATTACTACCGAATGAAGTGAAGGAAGAGGTACTGCTGCAGTCAGAGGAATTTGCATGACTTGAGGTGGTGACTGAAATGGTTGACCAGGCAATGCCTGCCCGAACTGTGATTGATTTCCTCCTTGACTCTGACTTTGTGACCCATCTGTTGTTTCATTTCTTTGAGAAGTCTGAACACTAATATTTGGCTGCAAAGAACACAAAAAACCTTTTACATGTGTTCAATTTATGCACAAAGAACAGAATCATTTCATTCTATTGAGCAATAAAAGTTTCTAAACCATTTTGGTTCTTTGATCCACATCAAGATCTTATAATGAAAATGAAAAGTTTAAATTTATAAACAAATTTGATACTTCATCAGATGCTCCCCTTAATATACATAAGTAAAAATCCAAAAGTAAAACAACTCTCATAATGACTGTCCAAGTTTACCTTCCCTAAGATTGACGCGGGAATAGGAGATTAGGTTATAAAGAGTGAAACAGCACATGATTAGAAGTACGTATCATGTATGATGTTGACCTGTATAATCTTGTAGATTGAATGGAAGTCAACATATCCTATAATAAGGACAAGAAACCAACTCATTTCAAGTTCATGTTAAACAAGAAATATCTATCTTGTAACTTTGGAGGAATCATTTTGTTCCTAGCAACTCTGCTGGACAGAAACTCCCTGCTTGATTTGGTAGCTACAATCCCAAATGAAATGCCTACCCTATCTCGGATTGCTTGTTCAAACTCAAAGATACCTAAACGCCCCAAGACGTGAGAGATTGTCTTTCCCATGAACAATAGTTTATATTTTTCTTTTGGAGCTTTTGTTGACGGCTAGAGAACCTTGGAAGCATTTCAAGATAATTTCCATTTTTTTTTTTTGTTTTGGCAAGGAGTTTCATGTCTAGGAATGCTAATAATAACGACACAAGAAAGAGTTACCGAATCAATAAGTAGCCATGTAATTTAGTTACTTTCTTAAACTTTGGTTGACAGCAAATTTGCATCGAAAATATTCATCCTCCCCCCCTTTCCTTTTTCCTTGTTCTCATTTACCTTCCACATGATTTTCTCAAATCTTATTGCTACTGTAATGATCTTAACTCTAATACAATTACAATCCTTGCTTTTTTTCTCTTTGATTTTTAACTCAAAGATCTCCAATTGGCTAAGTCTCTAAGCCTTATTCCACAATAATATAGCAGTAAAGCCAGATTAATCAAATTTGCCATTCATGCCTAGATAAAAGATGAAACTTGTATGATCAAGAACAAAAATGAAAGGGTGACTGCACCAATAGCATGGTAGAATCAGCAACAATAAGTACAAAGATTTTCAGTGAAAATGGTTTGACCATGTTAAGGACCATGATGCCAGTGCACGAAAATTCCAAGCACAATTGCAATTTAGAGTGTGATTCATTAATTTACAAAGATAATAATAGATAATGGAGAAACTTTGGCAACATATGTTCATAAATATAAATACAGTAGACCTCTTCGAATGACCAGTACATACCATGGCAGAAGCCTGTAAGCCACCAATGCCACTAGATGCAGTCTGCCCACCAATGCCAATTGAGTTCAGCACTGCACCAATGACCTGCAAAATGGACAACCGTAGATTAAAAGATATGCTAATGCAGACCATTACCTTTCAGTGTAGTCAATCCTATTTCAGCCTCAATTAAAGAATTAAACACACCCGCGACAGGTCTGGAACAATGCCTTCCCCTTGATCCCCAACATTAAAAGTCCCAAGCACTACACTATGTGAGATTTGCCCAACACGACTTGAGGGGATGCCAACACCAGCATCATTTCCTGTCAATTCAAACCAAAAACCAACATTTCATTAAGTTAACAGAAAGAAATATTGGTTTAAACCTCATTACAGAAAACTGAACAAACTTAGAATAAGTACCTCGGTTACCATTATTTGCACTTGTTTCGCTATAGCTTGAATCAGCTGAAGATTGCGGTTGTGTTTGCTGCCTTGCAACTAAGTGCAAGGTATGCCCATTCTCCACTTCTGAAAACAGTCAAGGAACTGGAAGAAAACTAGTGTGCCTAAGAAGAACCATGTCATAAATATTGTTTTTGGAACAAGAACCAACCGTCTTAATGCTGAAACTGACAATATAGTAAAATGCAATGTTCCAAAGATCACAGGCATAAATTTACAAGAAACTAGATAATTGGATACGATATTCCGAAAGGAGATGTTCATCCTTCAAGACCTTTCCCCGGAAAATGAGTCTCTGTTGACCAACTGGAACTCCAATTTCATTAGCTATTTTCTCCTTAAATGCTGAAACCAGCATCTGAAAGTATTTGAAATGCAACCATATGAGCCATTTCCTTAAGTTTTATAAACAAAAATATTAATGCACTTTTAGACACAAGGCAGACTAGATTGTTGAATCCAATTATCAAATTTCACCAAGGAGGTTTTCCACAAGTTGCACCTCACATTAACCAAAGTTATTATCCACAACTATTGGGACTACACAACCCTAATAATATAGATAATGACAATATCGGCAGAACTTGAAGAAAGAACAGAAAGAGAAGCAGATGCTTACATTTTTATCCACCTGAAAACCGTAAATCTGAGAATCTAGAGTCTTGATATTGAGCTCTACAATTTCATCTGACCCTTCTCCAGATCTATTCCTTGTACTGGAACCTTCATCAGCGTACTGATTTGCCATTGTACCAGAGCGGAAACCAAAGTCTAAAACACCAAAATTTATCAATAAACACGATCCAAGTAATTAAACTATTCCCTGAAATGTGGATAATTAATGTCTCAACCACATAGGTAAATACAGAAAGGCTAAGAGACAGTCATGATTAACCATTGCAATCAGTCAACAGGAAGCAGAACTAAGTTAAAGCAGATTCAGAATTCAGCACAACAAATTTTTGTGAACAAATGTGAAACTATGTATCTGCTATTAAATGGTGAGGAAAAGCATAATAAGAACATAATCCTCTAACGACATCTGTATATTCAATTTTCATTCCCACCCCTCTTCCCAAAACATTGGAGCAATTGCTAGTTTAATGATCTCCATCATTTATTCATGCATCCATTGATTCATTTCACAATAAAAAAAAAAAATGTAAGAATCAAAGTTTCTAAACAATACATTGCATTTTTCCTTCACAGGCTATCATGGCATGATGCAAATCACTAGAAACTTTAGAAATGCAAATGAAGTCAACTTTAGGGTTTCTATTCAATTATCTACCTACCAATTCTTTTATTCTTACACAAAGACCAAGAAAACACAGGTGATTTTAAATTTTTTCATTTAAACGGAAATCTTGCAAAGGATGAAATCATTTCCAGCACAATAACCTCATATCCACCATGGTATCTTAACTTTTTACTTTAATAAGAAAACACAAATTTGGAGCTGCTTAACAGCTCATAACGCACAATAACGTAAAAGAAATCCCAAGTTAACTATATTCTTCATATCATCAACACGGATTGCAAATATTTCCCAGGTATCAGCACAAACAAATGACTGCCTCTACCAAAAAGCGCTTGCCCCTAAAGCAACGAAGACAGAAAGATCTATTTTGATATCAAACTCAAAGCAATCATGCTAATAGTAATTTAGTCAGCCTATTTGAATCGAAGATGAAAAAAGTCATATTTTGAAAAGATTATTTCTAGGGTTTGTAATACAGTGCATAATCATATTAGATATGTTGCCGCAACGAGAAACAAGTAAATATGCAATGGACCTTTTCCTTTTTTTTCTTTCTTTCTCTCCTGGAATTGAAAGAGGGTAGAGAGAGTGCGTTTTTTTATTTGAACGCCGAAGGAATGAGTGTGGATGGGATTGTACAGATGAGTTTGATGGAAGCTCCGAACTTCGATGGGTTCACCGAGGTTCTAGCCTACATTCGCGCAAGGATTTATCGGTTAAGTGTAGTTTGGATTCCAGAACAATCTAGATCGATAAAAGAAACGGTGCGTTGACGAGAGTCAGCGCAAACGACCCCGTTTTTGTAGATTCGGTATTTGGTAGCGGCGCTGGTTTAACCTAGATGTTGCTTTGGTTTGGTTGCTGATTCTGCTCAATTATCTTCAATACTTGATGTGGTGATGAGAGTGGCGTGGTGTCATACTACAGATTTTTTACGGTAGACTATGGTTTTGTTGGAATTGTAGGTTGTAAATAGTTGTCAAGATATGGACAGATACGTTGGGTTTATCGGGTCGTATTTTTATGCTTTTGTGAATTTTCTATTTTTATATAATTATAATTTATATTACTCACGTGCTAAGTCTTATTGTTATTTTTTTATTATATTAATCGAAGAGATTATTTTTAAGAAAAATATAAACTTTATTTATAGAATTAATAAATTGTACCAATATAGATATAATGATAATAATGATACATTAACGTAGAAGAAGTTATATTTATAATTTTTTTCAATTAAAATAATTGAATATTTGAGCATACAATCCAGTAAAAAGTACCCTAAACTCAATAATTATTAAAATCACACTTTTATAATCTTTAAATGAGTTGATAATTTGAATATCATTGATAAGTTTAAATGTATTATCAAAAGTGAATCTAAAAAATTCAAAAATTTAATAAGCAATAAAAGTTTTATAAAAAAAACAAACTTCCACAAAAAATATATAAATTTGAAAATAATAACAAAAATAAAATAAAAATATGTAAAAATATTAAATCTATATTCATCAATACAAATATATATATATATATATATATATATATATATATATATATATATATATATATATATATATATATAGACAAAAAATAGAGA
>CATIWR010280089.1:0-25450 GCA_949677035.1 Omphalea diandra
ATTAATCGTTCAAATCTATGTTGATGATATTATTTTTGGTGCTACTAATGAATCTCTTTGTGAGGATTTTGCTAAGTGTATGACTAGGGAATTTGAAATGAGCATGATGGGAGAGCTCAAATTCTTTCTCGGTCTACAAATCAAGCAATCCAAGAAAGGGATCTTCATCATCCAAGCCAAGTATACAAAAGAAATGCTAAAGAAATTTGAAATGGATGGTTGCAAAGTAGCTAAAACTCCAATGAGCAGTACCATCAAATTAGACAAGGATGAATTGGGTAAAGAGGTAGATGAAAAGAGATATCGAGGTATGATCAGATCTCTACTTTATCTTACTGCTTCTGGACCGGATATCATGTTTAGTGTTTATATGTATGCTAGGTTCCAATCCTCTCCTAAAAAATCTCATTTGAATGCTGTTAAAAGGATCTTTAAGTATTTGCATGGCACAATACACTTAGGGTTATGGTATCCTAGGGATTCTTTATTTAGTCTCATAGGGTATTCGGATGCGGATTATGCAGGTAGCCTTTTAGATAGAAAAAAAATACTTCTGCGACTTGCCAATTCATAAGTGAATGCCTAGTTTTGTGGTTTAGTAAAAAGAAAGTATCAGTTGCCTTATCTATTGCGGAAGTCGAGTATGTGACAACGGGTTGTTGTTGCACCCAAGTTCTTTTGGATGAAACAACAATTGAAGGACTTTGGCAAAATAGTTGATCACATGTGATAACACAAGTGCTATTAATCTCTTTAAGAATCCCATCCAACACTCTAGGACTAAGCACATAGATATTAGACATTATTTTCTTAGGGATGATGTAGAATTTATTAACACAAATCATCAACTTGCAGATATTTTCACTAAACCTCTAAATGAAGAAAGAATGAACTTTATTATGAGAGAATTGGAATGCTTGATGGAAGCTCCCTAAAGTGAAAATTTTGATCCTATGATTGATTGTTAGGTGTTTTATGCATGAGTGATGATTGTATGAATAGTTTTATTATTTATTTCTAGTGGATCACATGTTTTCAAAAATTTTCATTCTTGCCCTTGCTGATTCATAATTCGCGGTCGCAAATTACAAGTCAATTTCACTTGGATATCAAATGTCAGTTCGCGATCACGAAATTTGGGCTCCACCATGAATTTTGGTCAGCTTTTCAAAAATATGATCGTTGACGCACCTTTTCCCGAGGAAAATTTGTCCATTACTCACGTTTTTCAGAATTCGCGGTCGCGACATTGGAGTTCACAGATGCGAATTAGAGTAACCACTTAGGTAATTAAGTGATTTGATTGCCAACCATTTCTTCTTTTAATTTAATTCATTTCTAGCCATTATGACCATTTTTACACCCTCTCAAGCCTATAAATACCCCCTTCAATAGTGTTTTCATCACTTCACTACCAAACACTTTTTCTCTCTCTTAAAATCTCTCAAGCTCTCTTCCTTTCTTGATATGGCTCCCAAGAAATTCTCTAAGGCTGACAAGGGTAAGACAGTGGCTCAACCCTCTGCACCTCTTGCCCTCCATCTCATAAAGGAAATCACCAAGGAAGAAAAAGAAAGGTTCTAGGCAAACTCTTCCAAAGTGATTCTCCCAAATAAGATTCCATTGACATTCATGTTGGAGACTTTGGGCATCAATATAGAGATTAAAGCCTTTCTCTCAAATTTGGGCTGGAATGAGTTCATCTTTCGAGATGAACTCGAATACGAGGAGGTTATATGCGAATTCATGTGCACCATGCAACTAAACCAAAAATTCAATTTGAGAGCCGACCAATATGGGTTAGTGTTTTGGGCCTTTGTCGACCCCTTCTACATTACCTTCGACCAATTATCCTCCCTTTTTACCCTGCAAGTTGGAGAACACATCCCCTTCATCATCTCCGCACTTGACGTTATCTACTCTGAATTTTGGTCGAAGATTTCCATCAAAATCAAACATGACCCCCACTTCTCTTTATCCAAACACATCAAAACACTACCCCTATGGATCCTTCATCGTATCATCACCTTCTCTGTCAATTCAAGAGGTGATGGTAACGAGAAGGTTTTGCAAAAAGACTTGGCATTCTTGTTTTGCCTTGTCAAAAACCAACCCATCCAAACCGGCCGTTACTTTGTGGATCAATTGATCCACATGAGTACGAAATCTAAAAGCCAGTTTCTCTTGCCTTCCCATATAACAACCATCTATCATTTTGTTGGAGCACTTGAGGAAGAGAAAGAGAAATTCCTCACCAAGAAGGTCCTTCCCTTTCAAAACTTTCTAGACCTAACCTATCTCATCAACGCTAAGGCAATCCATCCGGACATATATATCTATACCTTTGGTGCAATAGGTGCGAAGAAGATGGAAACCTCCTAAGCTTTCAAGAGAAAGAGGCTTCAAATTGAAGATGGCAACATTCAAGTCCCTCATTCTTAACCAAAACTCAAGTCAAAGTTATCTCTTGCCACCATTGATCGCAAGTTGGACAAGCTAAGGAGGATGATGAAGAGAAGGTTCCTCTTCCTTTCATATCTTCACAGCGATATGGTGGATCTCCAAGAGAAACTAGGAGTTCTTCCTTGCCATCTTTCAGACTTCACCGAATTTGAAGATACGTAAGATGGGGATGGCAATCAAGACGACATTGAGGATGGAGACGAAGCCGAAAGAGCATAACAAGCACCAGGGACACCATCGTCCGAAGATGATTCTCCATTACTCTAGATTAGGGATCTTTTGTATTTGTTTTTCACTTTCCTTATGTTGTTTTTTGCAAATATTGTGATCCCACAGTTATAAATATATATAAAACTTATCTCTTTGCAAACATTGCTATTTTATATGATTGATGTTATTCTCTTATCCATTGCATTATGTTTGCTCCTTATGAATACTTATGCATGAATCTCTTTTTTCCCTTATGCACCCTCTTTTTGATCTTGCCAAAGGGGGAGAAATAATTATTGTGAAAGGGAGAAAATAATGAAAATAATTACTTGAGAAAAACTATAACATAAGTTGAGGGGGAGCAACATACTTATTGTTTTTATCAAATTCACCCTTGATTGAATGAATGATATACTTTGCAAATTTTGTCATAAGCATTCATTGAATCATATTACAATCCAACTTCACTTTCCTGCATTATTTTCACTTTAAAATCAATCTAAGTTGTCAAAAATCAAAAAGGGAGAGATTGTTGGACTAGGATAGTTAATCCTAAGTCTTGGACCTCTTTTGATCTTGACAAAGGGGATTGATCAATTCTAATGTTTCAATTTAGTGTTGTTTTACAGCTTTTTTGTTAGTCTTTAAGTTAGAAGTTGGATAGAAATGTTAGTCTTCAAAGAATGTGAAGTGACTTTTAAATCGCGACTGTAATCGAAGATTCGTGACTGCGATCCATTAGAAAACTTGCTAGAAAATCAGATAGACAAAATCACAGAGTCATTCTCGGTCGCGACTCATCCAAAAGAAGAACTCTAAAAGTAACAGACGAATTCGCGGTGTAAAGCTTGCCTTAGTCGCGACCACTAATTTCAAAGTAACTCAAGATGTAATCAAGTCCACAATAATAGCTTGACAAGTGTCCTAGGTAATTGTTGGAAGTCAAAAATTGTGATAGGAACTTGTTGGTAGCGACCACAAATCCAAAAGAAGAAGATGAACACTTTTGGCAGATGAATTCGCATCCCCAGTCGCGTCCTGTACAAGAAAGATCGCGACTGCTACTTTTAAGAGCAGGTGAAAGGCAATGACTATATTTTCCTAATGAACTAATCAGAAGTTGCCATATGGACTAGCCGTTAGACACAAATGGGGTTTTCCTTATGAAATTTGGAATTCGTGACCACAAATGAGTAGTAGAGACCGCGAATCAGGACTATTAAGCATTTAATATGAAAATCTGGCTAGCACACTTTGATGATTTTGTACCAGTTTAATTGCAATGTCTCTTTGGTGGGTAGAGACTATAAATACCTCACCAAACAAATGTAAATGCAAGAGAATTAATAACTTTGTACCTAAACTTTTGCAATTTTGCTACTCACTCTTTTCTATTCTTTAAGTCATTGTTGGGTGTGAGCATAAATACCATCTGTAATATGTTACAGTGTGAGCCTGTCAAAACACTAAAATGGGTTGTTGTGTGAGCCTGTTAAAATATAAGTGTATAGGTTGTTGTGTAAGCCTCAAAACACAAGTGTATAAGTTATTGTGTGAGCCTTCAAAACATAAGTACAAAAGTTTGGTGTAAGCTTGAAAACACCTTTGAAAGATAGTGGAATACCCAATTTCTAAGAATTGGGGAGTGGACGTAGGGTCGATTATACACGAACCACTATAAAACCTTGTGTTTCCTCTCATCTCATTTCTCTTCTCTTTTTCCAATTTTAATTTTTATACACCAATTCAACCCCCCCTTCTTGGTGCCTAGGACCATATATATATATATATATATATATATATATATATATGCCGCTCAATTCATACTATAAATTATTTAGTCAATTATACAAAATCCTTTCCTGATTCATTCACATAAACCACATTAATAAAAATGTGATCAAACTTTCAATAGCATTAAGCATAATAATTCATGGACAATATGAAAATAAAAATATCTTGATTAAATAAAATAAAAAACAATCCATTATTGTGATAAGGCTTTCCACAAAATTAGGTCACGAAAAAAGAAAAAAAAAACTTGAAAGAAGAAGAAAAAGAGATAGTATCATGAGTTCAATGGAAGAAAATAATGTCTTTAACTAAGGTTAGTTGCACTCTCCCTTTACTAATTCACATTTTCTTCTCCCTCTTCAAGAGAAAAGACTTCTATTTATAACACAAAATATCTCTCTCAATCTCCAGAGAAATTAGATTCCTAAATAGTTTTAGAAAATGTAAAAAAAACTCTAAATTTGGGGTAAATCTCCTAAATAAGGTAGGATTTTTTTTATGAAAATTAAGCTGAAAATTAGCTCATTGATCTTCTAAATTCATAAGTCTCAGATAAGCAAGCTGTGCTTGCACCTTATCACAATAAATTTTTTGCCGCAAATTGCGCTTCACCTCTTTTTTCTCCAAAATTGAAGAATCTTGCAAATTGATGTGTAATATCCCTCTTTTTAACCTTAAGATACCTGAAATATCAATTTTAAATTACTTAAACATAAAATTCAATTAAAATTAGAAATTTGGCATAATATAGGAGAAAATCACAATAATTAAATATACACTTTTATATTTAAGATAATGCTTGTCCTCAAGCACATTTAACTCAAGCTCAATAATCCTTCCATTTCTTCATCAATTAGTCTTTTAGTTTGTTGCCATACCATCTTGAATTATGAATTTGCAATCACTACAAAAAAAAAAAAAAAAAAAAACTTGTTTTAGAGACCTCAAAATGTGGTCATCAACCATATGGTCGCTAAAATTTTTGTCACAACGGGTTTAGCGACCACAAAATGACTACGGTCACTAAACTAGCGACTACATAATGTGGTCAATAAATAATATTTTTGTGGTCACTAAATACCGTCCACGTAAGACCATCGAAAATAATTTAGAGACCACATAAAGACCATATTATGTGGTCTCTATTTAACAACCACAAATATGATATCTAAACGGTCCTTTTTATTTTGGAGATTATTCTATTTATATTTTTAAAATTATTTATATAATATTTTTTAAAATATTAAGATTGTATCTACATTTAATGTTATTATTAATATAATTCATTTTTTATTTTAAAATTAAATATAACAAATTTAAGATTAATAAATAATCAATTTTATTCTATTAGAATGAAATAATAATATACTATTACATCAAAATCAAATACACATTACATTCAAGTCAAATTATATACAAATTAAATATACGTCACATCCAAAATAATAAAAAAAATAAAAACACAACTACAATTTAAAAATAATCTAGCTCAATGCTGATGCAAAATTAGGACAGTATTTAGTACTGACCATCTAACTTGAGATTTTGCTTTTTTTTTTTTTTTTTTTTTTTTGTGAATCCCAAACCTTGAGCAGCAAATCCAACTGTATAATAAGCGAAACAAAAATTTCAAATATCCGTACTGTAATGTATGTGCTACTCAAGAACTTGCTACTTGTTAAAGAATACAATATTTGAGCAGAAAAGGACTGGTCCAGGGACAAGACTAATTGAGCATAGGGCAAAAATCTCACAACTTAAATTGAAAAAAAAAGTATAGTATAAATGAGCTAAAAAAGGACTATTTGGACCTTGTTTATATTAGCAAGGCCTCCCTTAGCATATCCATATAAAGTTAAACAGTTACTGCACCTGCTAGTGCTATGAATGAGAATCTTTCAATATCTAACAAATGGGTTGCAATGGAGTTTGAGTTTAAGTTTGATAAAAGGGAATTTTTTTGGGTGAAAATTTATCAAGGAAATTAATTTAATTGACATGAATTTTAATTTTTTTTTCTTTTTCAATCAATTTTCTTTGGACAACACCACAACTAGAGTAATTAAAACATTTTTCTTTTCCTTTTTTTATTATTTTTAAATTGTTTTTAGCCTTTTTACGTGAAAGTAAATATTTGTGATGAACATTCCTGATTACTAAGCATAAAACATATTTAGAATGCTTTAACATACTCATAAATTGGCAACCGTTTGACACGAAGATAAACATTTATAATGAATATCTCCGATTACTAAGCACCATCATAAAGGTGTAGAATTTGTATTTTTTTTCAACAATTTGCTAAAAAATGGTTCTCATTCTCATGCCAACTTTATTAAAATCCTTTGATAAAAGGGTAAAAAATAAAAAAGGTTTAAAGCAAAATTAATGTGGTGCAAACAAACAAAAAGTTAAGGCTCAATTTGACTTTTCTAAGGGAATAACTTGAGGGTTGGCTTTTGATGACTTAATGGGGTTGACCTAGATACCCTTTTTGGTTTTTTAACACATGAACTCATTAATGTGGTACAAAATGCATAACAAGACAAGTTTTAGAATATGCAGCCTAAGTTTGCGAAATACTCAACAAAAAAAAAAAAGTAAGAATAAAAATGCTGATAGGCTTGAAAACTCACAATTAAGATTTACTTTTGTTGAATCTTATACATTTTTCATTCAAATTAATTATCAAAGCAAAGAAATACACATCCTAGCAAAAAAAAAAAAAAAAATCATTTAATCATGCTTGCATCCTATCATACAATTTTACCTCAAGCAAAAAAAAAAAAAAATAAAAAAAATTCACGATAATCCATAATTATTTAAAAATAAACATCAAGGGAGTAGAAATTCTAAAAACAAAGGCTATGAAGTAAAGATTAAGATATGCCAAAGACAAAAGTATCATCAAACCTTTAATCTCTCCCCTACACTTAAAGCATACATTGTCCTCAATGTAGCAAGAACAGTTCACCCAAAAAGAAAATAAATAAAAAATAAAAATTGAATGACAAAGGAAACTTCCCTGAATAGTGAGCTTTGGTGAGAGTGGAGCTCAAGTGTGGGCGCGACTTAAGCTAACAAAGAAATGATCCTATTTGCACAATAAGCCATGGGCACGCTTTATGCTAACAAAGAATAAAATGAAATAGAATATTTAATGCGATAGGCCGTGGGCATGCCTTATATTGGTGAGAAAAAAACAAAACAAAAAATTTGATGTGATAGGCTCTGGGTATGATTTATGAAGACTAACAAATAAAAACAAACAAAAATGAAACAAAAGATTTATTGGGATAAGCCGTGGGCATTGCTTATGCTCACCAGTAAATATTTCCATCTGGCTAATAAGCTATGCACATGCCTTATCAAAAAGTGCTTGACTAAATTTTTTTTTTGGAAAATTAATTTTAGAACATGCTTAAAAGATGTCAAATATAAATAAATAAAATAACGAAAATCAAGAAAATATGCAAAAATAAAATAAAAAGCATAAAACTATAAAATTTAAAATATTAGGTTGTCTCCCAATAAGTGCTCTTTTAAAGTCACTAGGTTGACTTCTCTTCTCTTTTTAAAGGATTTTGCAACGAATAAGTGAATTCATAAAAAATAGATTGTTCCTTAAGCACTCTTTTTAGCTTTTCCTCTTGGAGACTTGTCAATTTAGGTGAAATAATCATAGGTAAGGTTGAGTTTTTTCCAAAAAATATATATTTTAAATTAGAAGGCAAAGATTTAAGTTCTAAAATTGGAGAAGTTTCAATAGAGGTTTACAATTGTTTGGTAAAAGTTGGTTCTTCAAAAGGTACAAATTTCCTTTCTTTTGGTTTGAATCCTTCTTGACCTATGTCCATGTAATTGAATTTTCCAAATGTTCTTCATCCCAGACTTATGCATCATCCAAGACTTACGTGTAATCACAGTAATTAAAAACAATATTCTCCAAAGGATCCTCTAATTTAAATGCATTTACTTTAGTTGTAAACATATCAATGCAATTAATCACATTTACTTCATGGTTAATTGTGTCATGATGTTTCATGGATTTAAACACATTAAACAATACCTCTTCAGTATTGATTTGAAGAGTAAGTAAACCTCTTTGTACATCAATCGAATTACCAGTAGCAAGAAAAGGTTTACGTAGAATCAAAGGCATTGCTTAATCTTCCTCCATATCTAACGCAATAAAATCAACAGGTATAATAAATTTTTCCACCTAAACTAAAACGTCCTTTACTATTACCCTAGATATTTAATACTTATATCAGTTAGTTGCAAAGTAATAGTAGTAGGTGTCAATTCATGTAATCTAAGTTTTTCAAAGATTGAGTATGGCATTAAGTTCACATTAACACCCATATCACACAAAGATTTCTCAAATTCAATGTCTCCTATAGTGCAAGGGATAGAAAAACTCCCTGGATCCTTAAGTTTTGGGGGCAATTTATTTAAGAGAATTGCTGAGTGCTCTTCATTAAGTTTCACCATCTCATACTCTTCCCATTTTCTTTTTTTAGAAATCACATCCTTCAAAAATTTAACATAACTTGCATCTATGAAATTGTATCAAGAAGAGGAATATTAATATATACCTTTTTAAACACCTCTAAAAATTTATCTAATTGTTTATCCAAATTAGCTTTCAACACTCTGTTATGGTAAGAAAGAGAAAGTTTAATAACATCTAAATTAAGTATAGGTATACTCCTTTTAGTTTCTATGGATGAATTATTAATCTTGTCATGCTTTTCTGTCTTTTCTCTTACATCTCCTCTAGTTTCTCCAATTGTTCCTACACCTTTTATAATGATAGCATTTACTTGATCTTTTGGATTCTTCTCGATATTACTGGAAAATTGACCTTCTCTATCTCTTATTTCCTACATCATGTTAACTAGCTATCCCACTTCTACTTCTAAGTTCCTAATAGATGTCTCATGTTTTTGAAACCTTGCTTCAGCACTATTAATGAACTTAGTAATTAAATCTTTCAAATTTTCCTTATTTTCTTGTGGTGGCTATTGTTGATGAAATCCTAGGGGTACCTTTTATTGATTATTACTTCTAGAAAAATTTAGTTAGCTCATCCACCCCAAATTGTATGTATTTGAATAGAGATTGAAATTTGACCTGCTGTCATAAGAAACAAAATTAGCACTTAATAAAAGGATTTCCTACCCGACAATGAGAATTTGGATGACATAAGTTACCTGGATAAAAAATTTGAAACATTCACTACTGCAGCATTAAGGTTATCTAATTTTTTATTGAAAAAAGTAATTTGAGCAGATAAAGCAGTAAAAGCATCAACAATATGCACTCCATGTCCCTTTTGATCAACTCTATCATTATTCTATTAGTAGCTATTAAAAGCCATCTCTTTCACTAGCTCAAAAGCTTCATCAAGAGATTTCCTCATAATTGTACCACTTGTAGCTGTATTAGTAATTGAATGGTTTGATGGAGTAACACCATTACAAAAGTTTAAATTTGACGCCAAACTAGTATTCTATGATGAGGACAATTTCTAAACATTTTCTTTATTCTCTCCTAAGCCTCATATGAAGTCTATTTCTCTCTATTTGGGTAAAATTGGTAATATCATTTATCAATTTAGCTACATTAGAGGAAGGAAAAATACTTAGCCAAAAATTTTCGAGTCAAATCAACCCATGTAGTGATACTACTTGAAAAGTCAATCTTCAGCTTTATCTCATAATGAGAAAGGAAAAAGTCTAACCCTAATAGCATCATCACTAATTCCATTATGCTTTAAGTTATCACAAGTCTCTAGAAAATTGACAATGTGTGCATTAGCATCATCACTTGGTAGCTTACTAAATTAAATACTAGTTTGAATAATTTGAATGATTATTAGCTTGATTTCGAAGTTGTTGGCTTGGATTGTCAGCTTGTTAATGCTAGATTTATCTCCATCAATTGTTGGACAAGTATAGTTTAAAAGAGTCTGGTTGGCATTTGCTGGTTTCGTCATTTTATTTTCAACATGCTCTTGCTCTTTACCTTTGTTAGGTTTTCAGAGTGTATGGAAAGTTCTCTCCATTTCAGGATTAAATTCTACTAGTTCCTCACCACTAGTGCGTGTCATGCTCCAATCAACCTGAACAAGAAAGAATTAAAAAAATAAATTAAAAAATAGAAAAATCCAAATTAACTAAGCTTAACAAGTTCTAATATTATCTTAGAATTAAATCCCCGACAACGATGCTAAAAACTTGATAGCTGAAATTTAAATGATCATAACAAGTGCACTAGATATCAAGTAGTAAAAAGATATCGTTCCCACGAGGATTTATAAGTACTAAACTATAGTCAACTTATGATTATTTGGACAATCGAATTTAAGCAACAAATAATTAAACTATGAAAATTCAAAATAATAAAACTACGAAAATTGAAAGACAAACAAAATAAAAGGAAAACAAGAAACAATTAAAATTGGAACAATTAAATTTAAAGAGTTGAGGCTTATTAGTCCACCTAACAACTCCAATGAATTTCAATTAATTCAATTCAACTAAGATAATTTATTACTTTCATAAATTGAGATTTTCCTTAAAATTGCTTAATATTCTCTCTCGAGATATGTTAACCCTACTCCCATCACGTAACCTTTGGATCCCTCTATAGAGTTCTTAAGATAGAAAGCACTTTAAACTTTGTGAAAAACTTATAAAATTATATCAATCATATATGTATATCCTTATATATCATTCAATTCACACCATGAATTATTTACTCAATTATGCAAAATCCTTTCCTAATTCATTCATAATAACCACATCAATTAAGAGGGGATCAAACTTTTAATAACATTACGCACAATAATTCATAGACAATATGAAAATAAAAATATCTTGATTAAATAAAATAAAAATCAATGCATTGTTGTGATAAGGCTTTGCATAGCCTTAACTATAAAAAAATTAATAAGGCTTTTCATAGCCATAACTATAAAAAAGTTGACTCATGAATAAAGAAAGAAAACTAGAAAGAAGAAGAAAAAGAGATAGGATCATGATTTCAATGGAAGAGAAGAATGTCTTTAACTAAGGTTGGTTCCACTCTCCTGTTGCTAATTCACATTTTCTTCTCCCTCTTTAAGAGAAAAGACTCTTATTTACAACACAAAATATCTCTCTTAATCTCTAGAGAAATTAGATTCCTAAATGATTTTGGAAAATTTCAAAAGAAGATCTAAATCTAGGGTGAATCTATAAAGGCAAATCTCCTAAATAAGATAACGTCTTTTATGAAAATAAAAAAAAAGCTCTTTGATCTTCTAAATTCGTTTGCTTAAGATTAGTAAGCCACGCTTGAGCCTTATCAGAACAAATCTTCTGCTGTAAACTACACTTTACCTCTTTTTGCCCCAAAAATTGAAGAATCTTGCAAATTGATGTCTAATCTCCTCTTTTCAACCCTAAGGCACCTAAAAAATAAAATTTTAATTTCTTAAACATAAAATTCAACTAAAATTAGAAATTAAGCACAATATATGAGAAAATCAGCATAATCAAATTTACACTTTTATGCGTTATTAATATGGATACCTATAGAGGATGTTCATCCTTTAGTAATGTTTAAAATTGACTCTAAACTTGAGGTAGGGTGTTACTGGTGTAAATTCCCTCTCTACCTTTCAATAAATCTGTGATTTTTATTCGAGTTGATTGGTTTTCACATTTATTTTAATTGAATTGAGTGGATCCTTAATAGGTTTTATATGTTGAATGTTTTTGCTTTTTTTTATTATGCTTGTCCTATAAAACCTAATAGTTTAGGGTCACTAGGAAACCCTTAGGAAGGTGTCTTAAAAGGTGGCGATCCATTCCAATATTTGGTTGGTCAACAAGGGACTAAAGCAGGATAATACCTATGCATCATCTCTAATTAGTATGGAGTCACCACTCAATTTTGGTTGGGATAAAATTCTAGGCAAAGATAAATTCTGAGCTTACCTAAGTTAATTAGAAGACCCAATTTATCTTCACCCCAATGAGAGATTAGGTTTAGGAATTGGGTATATGTAGGGATGAGGTTGAGCACCCTAAAATTGCCCGAATTTAGGCTTTATGGTTTCTTTGGTACATAATCCCAATTTTAGCCTTGTTATTAATTGGTTCAGTTATTGGTCCTAAAATATTCATCTAACATACTAAGCTAAATCATAATATATTCAAATCGTTATAATCATGCACCACTCTAAGGTTCTTAGTACCACTAACCACGATACTAACAAATGTCATGTCCTTCAAATTGAGAGATCTAATCATGGTTTTATGTCTATAATCCCATCATCACTCATATTAAGCATAATTACATATAATTAACGATAAAAAGTGAAATGTAAACATATAAAGATGATGAATGGAACATAAATACATAGTGCAAGGATGATGTGTAAATACTTTTGACAGATAATGAAGGCCTTGGGTAAGTCATCAAATTACCACTTGGATTCCTAAAATCATTAGATCTTCATCTAAAGTTGCTTAATAACAGATAGAACATCCATAAAAGCACTACTAACCATTAAAGGGCTAGGATAAATGTGATGAAAAAAAGAAGAAACTTTTTATAAGGCTAATAAAATACACTACTATTAAGACATGTAAAAAAAAACTAAATGGGGATCATAGAGCCATAATTTCCCTACCATGCTTAAAGCTACTACATAAGATAAGAAGAAAAGGTGGTAAAACTAATGAGCTAGCCACTCCTGATGGATAAGACCAAAACTCAGGAGAATGATAGATCAATCACAAACATACAATAGGGTCATAGGGTTTATGGGAATGAAATCCCTTCTCACAATCATACCTTAAACAATATAAACACTAACACTAAGAAAGGAAGAATAAAGCATAATGGAGAAGTAAAATGCTAATGCATTAAGGTCATGAAAATAAACACCTTTTCTTAATCCTTATTCCATGTGCATAAAAAATTGGGGTCATATGTTTGAAAATCTATCCCTGTTTTGCTATTGGAACTCACAAAAACCCTTAACAACATCCCAAAAGAGCAAGTGAAAACAAGTAGAGAAGGAGAAGTAAAAGAAAAATGTTTCTCAATCAAACTAGGCTGTACAAACCATAATGTGAACTAATTTGGCACCCATCATGAGGTTTCTCTTAAGATAAAAGGACTAAGATCAAAAACATGCTTTAAAAGGCTTAAAAAGCTTTTACAACATTTATACAATAAGTAATCAAGCTTGGAGTCAATTTCAATGCAATTGCATGTATATAGAACTGACTTAGACTAAATTACAACAAGAAAGGGACTTTATGCACCAAATGGAAAAGTAACTAATGGCTGATTTGAAGCTTCTATCATGCATGCAAAAAAAGTTATAGGCTATAACATGTTTAACTCCTACACTACGTATTAGCCTAAAATTAGCTAAACTTACTCATTATTGAGTTGTTTGCTTTCTAATTAGTTAGGCTTGTTATCTCAAATAAATTTCCTACTTGGATATGCCTTGGAATAGGACTTTGACACCTTTTCTATGTGGGAAACACCACTTTTAAGGGCTATTTAAAAGCCATATTTGTGTATAACGAGTTTAGAATTTTATCATTAATAAGATTGAGTATGGGTAAGTTTTTGCTTTGTTTTCTTATGTTCTTGGAAGAATACAAAGTCTAGATTTATTAAAGGGAGTGATCAATCTTTATGGCATTGTTAAAATTAGGAGTTTAAGGACTTAGATTCCTTAGGGTTCTAATTTAATCATTACAACCTAATTTTCTAGCTTTCTGAGGCAAAGTTAGCAAATCATATACATGGTTCCTAGGGTAGGCATGTAGTGAGTTCTTTATCATTTGTTATCAAAGCTCAACTTTAGAAACATGTTATGTACCCTTTGTTTATCTTTGTTTAGTGTTCTTTTTGTTTTTTTCTTAATTTCTGTAATCTTTAATTTATTATAGTTCCATCTTCCCTCTATCTATTTCTTTGTGTTTATTTATTCAATTCTTTTCCATTGTGTGTCAATCAATTTTTTCAATTTTTTTCCATTATGTGTCAATCAAATTAAATGCCACTAGTTTCACGTTATTGGTGTTGGATTTTGATTTGCAGTTCAAAATTCTCTACAATTATTGGATTTTAAATTGTCATTATTGGAAAATACATCACTTGGACTTAAAAGTGTTTATTTGATCTTATTGTAAAAAAAATAAAAGAGTAAAAAGAAGGATGTAAAACAAAATAAAAAACAAAAAAAAAAGAAAAGAAATTGAAAAAAAAGAGAAACAAAAAAAAATTAGAAAAAATAAGCAATCACAATTTCATATCCCAAACAAAAAGGGATTTTGTTTCAATTTATATTGGGTGTAATTGAGTTTTGTGTTTCTTTATGTCTCTTTATAGAAATTGTTTTGTCTTTGATTCAATATGTTATAGTGATATCTTTCATATGTCCTTTGCTTCTTTTGAGGTTTTCTTATTTTCTTGGCTTTATTAATTAATTTTCCTTGTGTTTTCATTTGCCTCATCTTTGAGATTGCCACTATCCATTGGTTACTCCTTGAGATTCATTGATTTTCATTCTTTTAAGAACATAAAGGGGGCTAGCTTAAGCGGTAAAAGGAAGGAATGGTGAGATCATTATAAGGAAAAAAGCTAATAATTATGTGAAACACAATTGATAACCCTTTCTTACTAGTGCAAACACACAAGTGAGTGTGTGAGCATGATTTTCTTTTATTACTAACAAGTTTTTACATATTATAAACATGAGTAGTAAAGGAGAAGAATAAGAGATGGACATGAAATTGTTCATAAAGGCTATTAATGAATAATTTAAGAAGTTCAATGCTTGGTTGGATGACATGCAATCCCCATCAAATTCCAAATCCTCTAGAAGGCATGTGATTGAGGAGAAGGAAGAAGACGATTTACTTTAGGAGGAATCAAGTTCGAACTATTGTGAATGCTAGGGAGAGAATGTTGTGAATTTTTTGAGAACATGTAACCCCAAGGCATTGGTCTAACTCCTCAACTTTAAATGATGTGTTTTGAATGATAACAAAATAGTGACAAACCTTGAGAAGTTCTAATGTTTGTATCTTAGTGTTTTTGTATCATATAGGGGGAATGTTGTGAAAATGCTTGGATGATATGTGACCCTAAGTGTTTTTGTATAATAGGAGTAGTTTGGGACAACCAATAGGCATTTTGAGATTCCAAATGAGTATTGTAAACATCCAAAGGGCATTGGACAACTCGTAATAGGCATTGGAAAACATATGTAGTGCCTAAAGTATTCTAGACCTCATAATGGGCATTGAATAAGTGCTCCAGGTAGAGTTGCACTAGACCTCACCGCGGGTATTAAGGATTTGTAATAGGCATTGATCTGGACAAGCAACAGGCGTTGCATTTTCATAACAGTGGTGGAAAGTGCCCAAGATTAAGTTAAAGCTTCTAAAACTCAAAATAGGTGTTGGCCCTTCTCAATAGGTGTCTAAGGAGTTACCAACGAGCATGATTAGTTCTTCAATGAGTGTGGAAAACAATTATGCAAAGTTTGAAAAATAGAGCACCGAGTTCATACTTTATAGGAAATCCATAACATGAGTTGATCATAGACCATCAGGCATTTAAGTTGAGAACAATGACCATGGGATGATTGAAATGGGCATTAGAGCTAGCGATTACAACATTAACGGACATTGTCACTTCTAATGACTTGTTTTGAAGAAAAACTGTCAGACTTAACTTTAAGTACACTAATTGCTACTTTTGTAGTTTGGCCATATAAAGAGCATTTTTTAAAGACTAAATGATAGATGAAGCTTCGGAGATCAATTGTAAATAACTAGAAAATCATTTAGCAAGTTTGTTTATGTGTAAACCTTTTGGTGTTGCTTTGTATTTGGGAAGAGTGAAGATTATTTTTACTACTCTTTTGAGAGTAGGTTTTCCTAAGCACTAAGAGTGTATTTGCTGTCTAATTAGGTATTTGTACCTTAGGGAATATAAGGGGTTGGGTTAGCTCTCTTGTTCGTTGTAAAAAAGAGTGATTGTAAAGGTTGTCCTTGAGCCTCGAAAAGGGAAGGTTTTGTTTTTGAACTTGGAAAAGGAATAAAAAGGCCTAAGTGGAAGCATGGGGAGTGGAGTAGGTACATTACCGAACCACTATAAATCTCTATGTTGATTGTGTGATTGCTTCTATCTTTTGTATGTTCATTTGTGTTTATGACTTATGTTCCTTTTGGGTTGCCTCATTTGCTATTCATTCCAACACCAACAAAGGCAAGAAAGCTACTTCCAAAAGGGATAACAACTTTGGAGGCATTAAGATGAATATTCTCAGTTTTTAAAGGAGGAAAGATCCTGAAGCTTATCTTGCAAGGGGATTTAGTCGTTAAAAACCATAACTATTAAGAAGTGAAAAATGTAATGATTACTATAGTTTAATTTGTAGGTTATGCATTGAAGTGATAAAAAGAACTTATTGGGCTAAGTTGATCAAACCTAAGTTAAAACTCTCTTTTGATCTTGACCATATAGATTAAAAAGTTCTAATGCCAATTTTAATTATTATTCTTGAAAAAAATAAAGTTAGGCACTAGTTGGAAGTTGTTGGCCCTTGAACACCAAGAAGAGGGGTTGAATTGATAGGAAACTAAAAAATTTGAAGGGAAGGTGAAATTTTAGGGATTGGAAGAATAGTAGAAAGAAAGAACACATAATGTTTATAGTGGTTCAGGTGTTAACAAACTCTACGTCCACTCCTCAATTTTTCACAATTGGGTATTTCACTCAACTTAAAAGGGTGTTTTCACGTTCACACCAAACTTTTAAAATTTGTTTTGATGGCTCACACATAACCCTACAATTTGTGTTTTAAGGCTCACACAAAACCTCACTCAAGTGTTTTACACAGGCTCACACTTTAACCTATTACAAGAGTTTTGATAGCTAGGCTAACTCTCAAACCTAAATACAATGGTGTTTAATACTTAAACCCAACAACAATAACTCACAATCAAAGAATAAGAAGTTGTGAAGTAAATTTGTAAGTTTGCCTATAATTAATGAAATTTTCTTGCATTAATGTCTATTTGGTGGAGTATTTGTAGGCAACATCCATCAAAGAGATATTACTAACAAACTATGCCTAAATCTCTTAGTTAAGCTAGGTAGATTTTGTATTAATGCCTGTTAGATAGATTTCGCTATCATGATTTGAATTTCGCGGTTGCAATTTTTCAATTTGCACTGGGAAGATGAAAATTGTGGTAGAGAACACTATTTTGTGTCTAACAGCTAGTCAATGTGTCCTACTGCCATTGGTGCTCTAAAAAATATAGCCGTTGTGTTTGACTAAGCAACCAAATGTCGTAGTCACAATTAAGATTCTTCTTGAACACGATAAGGACTGTATATCCTTCTTTTGGTGAGGAGAAGTCACTTACTTGGGTCACGGTCATGACATGTACTTCACCCTCACAAATTTTGATATCGCAATGGTAGTCTTGGACACTTGGCATGTTATGGTTGCAGACTTAGTTCCCTCTTTTTAGCTACAAAATTCGCGTTTGCGACTCTAGATGTGAACACCACTGTGAATCTTTTTATATGTCATTTAAGTCTTTCGCTGTTGGATTACAACTGCTATTTTCTTTGCAAATTCATTTGGTCTAAGCTCATCCATCCTTATTGCAAAGTTACGATTGCGGTTGTGATTTAGAGGATCCTGACTATGAATTTGGATGCCTTACTCAATGCTAGAGATTTAGACTTCTTTCCAACTTCTAATGAAAACTTAACTTAAAAACTACAAAAACAACAGTTAAATAAGACATTTTTACCTATCAATCTTCATTATCAAGATCAAAAGAGGCCTTTGACTTAGGTTTGATCAACCTAGTCCAACTATCTCCCCTTTTTTGATTTGACAACTTAGATTGATTTTACTTAAAAAAAATGAATTATATGGGTATGAAGCTGAGATAGTCAATGATTTTAAACAGAAAAACTTATTGATCGAATAAGTTTGTTAAAGATGTATATGAAATATAGTTTGTATTAGATTGCTCCCATTGCTCCCCTTTAACTTATACTTCCTTTGATAATATATTATGCATATTCTTTTACTACTATTTCTCTTCCCTTTTGGCAAGATCAAAAAGAGAGTAAACATTTAAAATTGAAGACAAAGTGCATGGGTGACAGATATATGAAGCATAAATTGAGATAGACTAATCATATATGATAAATAAGTATATGAAACAAGTATCGAGCAATCACTCATGATAAGTAAGCATATAAAGCAACAATTGCAAAGAAAAATAACACTTTTATTCATTAAAAACTATGGGATCACATACTTACAAGAAAATAAAGAAATAAAAAAACACAAGAAAAATACTAAAAGCCTAAGAGAAAGCTAGAATATTTAAGAGCAATTATCATCTTTAGAGTCATCAATTTCTTCATTTGTACCTCCTCCTTGAGCTTTATCACCTTCATCGACTTCTTGATCATCTTCTTCTTCAGAAGTGTCCTCCCAATCCTCAAAATCAGGGAGGTGGTAAAGAGTAGCACTCACCTTTTCTTGAAGATCCATTAAATCACTATAGAGGTGGGAAAGTAAAAGAAATCTTCTCTTGATCATCCTCATAACCTTGTCTAGTTTTTTATTGATTAAGGAGAGAAAGATTGCAGAGGACTTGGTTTTGGGCTTAGGTTGGAGAGGTGGAATGGATTGAGCTCCCTCTTCTATGACAAGCCTCTTCCTTTTTAAGGCTTGAGAAGTTTTTGGCTTGTTAGCCCCAAATGAACCCAAGGTGTATGTATAGGAATTAGGATGTATGGCATTAGCATTTATAAGGTAGGACAAGTCAAGAAAAATTTGGGTTGACAAGTACTTTTTGGTGAAGAATTTCTCATTTTCCTCATTGAGTGCACCCACATAACGATATATTGCAGTGACATGAAAAGGAAGAAGAAATTGGCCTTTTGGTTTGGTACTCATGTGATTCAATTGATCCATAAGGTATCAGCCAGTTTGGATAGGCTTATTCTTGGCTAAGCAGAAGAGAAAGGCTAGGTCCTTTTGAGATACCTTCTTATTACCATCACCTCTTACATTGACAGAGAAGGTGATGATACGATGAAGAAGCCAGTTGGGAAGAGTCTAAATATATTTGGCTAAAGAGGTTTTTGGGTCATGTTTGGTTTCGATAGAAATTTTAGACCAAAACTCTGAGTATATGACATCAAGTGTGGAGATAATGAATGGAATGTCATTCCTTACTTGAAGGTTGAAGAGGTTGGAAAGTTGCTCAAAAGTAATAAATAATGGATCCGCAGAAGCCCTGAAAATCAACCTATACTGACTTGCTCGCAATTCTGCTATACGACTCAAAGTGACTGTGCACATGAATTCTTGAACTATTTCTTCGTAGTCGGGGTCATCTCTGAAAATGAACTTATTCCAGCCTAGATTAGAGAGGTAGGCATGGATTTTATCCTTGGTTTTAAGGGATTCAAGGAGAAAGGTTAAGGGAATCTTATTTGGTTGGATGATTTTGGAAAATTGGCTTTGTAGCGGTCATTTTCTTCCTTGGTGATTCCTTTCATCGGATGAATGGTAGAAGGACGAGAGGGTTGGGCTATGCCCTTTCATTTTTCTACTCTGAAAGCCTTCTTGGGAGCCATTAGAGATAAGAGAGGATTTAAATAAGGTTTGAGGTAAAAGATTGAAAAATGATGAATAGATTGTGTAAATGTGAGTTAAAACACTATTACAAGGGTTTAAATATGCAGAGAATAGATGTAAAAATGGTAACAAATGGTCAAATTTACATTTAATTAGGGGGGGTATAATTAATTGGTAGTTACTCAAATTTGCGATCGCGAATTTCAAGTCGCAACCACTAATTACAAAAAATCTGAGTAATGGACAAAAATTTCTCGAAAAGCAATAGAGGTAATGGTCAAAACTTTTGAATTTTGAAAAAATTTTGTGGTGGAGATTGAAAATAGCAATCGCAAAATGATAGGTGACAGAAGGATTGACAAGTACCTATAAATCCCAAAGTGAAAAAGAAAGTAGCGATTGCGATTTACGAGGCTAGTAAAGAACACATAAAGAGATAAGATTTGACCTTCTAAGATGTGATGCACTTAATATATTGATGTTTATTTCATGCAAATTAGCATAGATAAGCACAATTGCATAAAGAATTATGACATCCAAAGAGGTATACTACACATTCATCAAATATAACAAACAATTATTCAAAAACAATACACCAAACAATGAATATTCTATTATATCCAATTTTCACTATAGAGAGCTTCCATTAAACATTCCTAACTCTCTCTTAATGAAGTTCATCCTTTTTTCATTAAGAGGTTTAGTGAAAATATCTGCAAGTTGATGATTAGTGTTTATAAACTGTAACACTACATCAACATTTTGGATAGGATCTCTGCCTAATGTCTATATGTTTGCTCCTTGAGTGTTGGATGTGATTCTTTAAAAGATTTATTGCACTAGTGTTGTCACATTTGGTGGAAATGTGATAAAAAACTTTGCCATAATCTTTTAATTGTTGTTTCATCCAAAAAACTTGGGTGCAATAACCCGTAGCCACATATTCTGCTTTAGTGGTGGATAAGGCAACCAAAATTTTCTTTTTACTAAACCGATACACTAAGCATTCTCCTACAAATTTTCAAGTTCCAGAAGTACTCTTTCTATCTAATAAACTACCGACATAATCTGTATCTGAATATCTTATAAGGCTAAAGGATGAATTTCTAGGATACTATAAACCTAAATACAATGTGCCATGTAAATATTTAAAAATCCTTTTTACAACATTAAAATATGATTCTTTAGGGCAAGATTGAAATATAGCACACATGCATATACTAAACATGATATCGAGCCTAGAAGCAGTAAGATAAAATAGAGAACTAATCATACCTTGATATCTCTTCTCATCAACAGACTTACCTGATTCATCTTTATCTAGTTTGATGATAGTATTCATTGGTGTCTTTGCTACTTTACATCCTTCAATGCCAAATTTCTTAAGTATATCCTTTGTGTGCTTAGCTTTGTTAATGAAAATCCCTTCTTTGATTTACTTGATTTATAGGCCAAGAAAGAATTTGAGCTCTCCTATGCTCATCTTAAATTCCTTAGTCATACACTTAGCAAAATCCTTACAAAGAGATTCATTAGTAGCACCAAATATGATGTCATCAGCGTATATTTACACAATAAGTGTATCATAATTGTGCCTTTTAATAAACAAGGTTGTATCAACCTTCCTTTTTTTAAAATCATTTTGCAAAACAAATGAACTAAGCCTTTCATACGAAGCTCTTCGAGCTTGTTTCAAACCATGCAATGCTCTATTTAACTTAAAAACATGGTTTGGAAAGATATGAGATTCAAAACCAAGAGGTTGTTCAACATAAACTTCCTCCTTAATGAGCCATTCAAAAATGTACTTTTAACATCCATTTGGAAAAGTTTTAAAATTCATGTAACATGCATATGCTAAAAGAATACTAATGGCCTCTAATCTTGGTACGAGGACATAGGTTTCATCATAATCAATGCCTTCCTTTTGGTTGTACCCCTTAGCAACCAATTTAGCCTTGTTTCTAGTAATGAAACCTTACTCATCTAACTTATTTCTAAACACCCACTTGCATCCTACAATAGGGTGTTTCTTAGGCCTAAGTACAAGTTACCATACATTGTTTCTCTCAAATTGGTTAAATTCCTCTTGCATTGCAATTACCTAACTCTTATCATCAAGAGCCTTATCAATAGATGTTAGCTCAAATTGAGAAACAAATGCCAAATTATTATCTAAAGAATTAAGTTGAGATCTAGTACTTACACCCTTCGATGTATCACCAATGATTAGGTCTTTTAGGTGATATTTGGAGAATCTCTAATCCTTAAGAAGATCTTCATTTGGGGTTTCCACTTATTGATGTTGAGGTTCCTTTTCTTCTCTTGATGAATTGTCTTCATCATTGTCTTTAGCCATCTCTCTTGTGGTTGACTCTAGCTCTAATTTTTCAATGTCACCTACAAGATTATCAACAAGAGGACCTTTTCCAAGATCAAGTTTACTTTATTCACCAAACATAATATTCATAGACTCTTCAACAACCATAGTACTTTTATTGAAAACTCTATAACCTTTGCTAGAGGTGGAATATCCTAGGAAAAATACCTTCATTTATTTTTGAATCAAAATTTTCAAGATTATCCTTGGTATTTAAGATGTTGCACTTGTATCCAAACACTCTTAGGTATGACAACTTAGGCTTTCTACTATTCCAAAACTTATAAGAAGTTTTGTTAAGAATGGATTTTTTAAAAACACGATTTGTAATGTAATACGAAGTATTGATTGCTTTAGCCTAAAAGTAATTAGGCAATGAATGCCCATTGAGCATAGTTCTAGTCATCTCTACTAATGTTTTATTTTTTCTCTCTACAACACCATTTTATTAACGTGTTCTAGGAGTTGAAAAGTTATGAAAAATCCCATTCTCTAAGCAATAAGATTCAAAAGATTCATTTGGTCACTCCTTATGGAAGAAATGAAGTAACCCTTATCATTTTGAACTCTTTTTGTAAAACTTTTAAAAGCATCAAAGGTGTCATGCTTATGAGCTAGAAAAGACACCCAAGTAAACCTAGAATAATCATCCACTAAGACAAGTGCATAATATTTTCCACCTAAACTAACACTCCTAATAAGGCCAATCAAGTCCATATGGATAAGTTGAAGAGGTCTAAATGTAGTTACAACATTCTTTGCTTGAAAAGAAGATTGATGTTGCTTTCCCATTTGGCATGGTTCATATGTCTTGTCTTTAGAGAACTTTAGCTTAGGTAGACCTTTCACTAGCTTTCCTTTTGATAAGCTTTATACAAGCTCCGAGCTAGCATGTCCAAGTCTTTTATGCCAAAGCCAAGATTCATTTCTGAGTGGCACAAAACACTTGAAAGATTGGTTAGCTAAATTGTCTAAGTCAATTAGATAGGTATTGCCCTTCCTTTCGCCCTTGAAGACTACCTTCTTATCCACCAAAGTGGTAATTCGACATTCTCTAGGGTCAAAGGTGACTTTATTACCCTTATCACATAATTGGCCTATACTAAATTAATTATGTTGTAATCCATCCACAAGTAAAACATCATCAATGAGAGAACAACCATTCTTACCAATAATGCTAATGCCAACTGCCTTACCCTTGGCATTGTTACCAAAAGTGACATCGCCACCTTCCTTCTCTTTTAGGGCCATGAATAGCTTCTTGTTGCCCATCAAGTGCTTTGAGCATCCACTATCCACACGTTAATCATTCACTTTATTAGTGGCTACCAAACAATCCTACACAACACAAATAAATCATTTTTATTTTGGTACCTAAGCATACTAGGGTCTAGGGGGGTTAGGCCTAGAAGGGTCCTCCAATTTGAGATGAGCCTTCGTAATAGAACAATGAATATTGACATGACCAAACTTCATGCAATAATGACATTCTAGTTTAGATTTATGAGTCTTCCTCCTATACATGACTTTGGTGTGAGTAAGGGTATTTCTCATTTCTCATACCATGATGATATGAGTGTGAGTAAGAGCATGAATGGTTAGGTGTAGAAGTGAACTTCCTATATGTGTTGGGGTGAGCATGTTTCTTGGTGTAAATATAAGCATAGTTAGCCTTTTTTGGCATAGGCTTTGAGCCTTGATGTGCCTTCCCTTTGCCCTTTGGCAATGATGGCTTAGTGCTTTGAGTAAGGAGGAAGAAAAACTCCAATGTCACTATTACATGAAGTTTGGGCACATAAATATGTTTTACTATATTAGGAAGAAACATCTCAAATTAGAGGACCCTTCCAAGGCTAACCCCCCAGGACCCAAGTATGCTTGGGTACCTAAACAAATGTGAAATGATTTTATTTTATAAGAATGCTTGAAAGCCAATAAAGAAGATAATGATTGGCATGTGGATAGTAGGTGCTCAAAGCATATGACTAGAAATAGGAAGTTATTCACATCCATCAAAGAAAAGGATGGTAGCAATGTTACATTTGCACACTGTTGTCCCTAGGCACCAAGAAGGGGGTTGAATTGGTGATTAAAAATTTAAACTAAAGATTAAGGGAAGAAGAAAGAGTTGCAAGGAGACAAAGATTTTATAGTGGTTCGGGCAAAACAACCCCTACATCCACTCCCCAATCACTCAATTGGGTATTTTACTAATTCAATGGTGTTTTTCAAGCTCACACCCAACTTACTACAACTTGTGTTTGAACCTGGAGATTGGGTTTGGGTACATTTTAGGAAATAAAGATTTCCTAATCTTAGAAATAACAAACTTAACCCTAGAGGCGATGGACCTTTTCAAGTTTTGGAAAAGGTTAATGATAATGCATATAAGATTGACTTGCCTAGTGATTACAATGTTAGTGCTACTTTCAATGTTGCCAATTTATCTCCTTTTGACTTTGATAAAGGTATTGATTTGAGGATGAATCCTCGTGAGGAAGGAGGGATTGATGCAAATATCCAAGGCCAGCCCAAAGATCTGCTTCAACTTCACAGCCCAATCACAAGGGGAAGGCTCAAAAGGTTTAAAGAAGCAATTGAGTTATTCATACAACAAGGAATAACCATTGGGCTAACCCAAGAAAAACAAAAGAATCAAGAAGCCCAATTATTTGGAGATGACAATATGAACTCTTCAAAGGAAGCCTTTAACTTGATCTATTAAAGCCCAACATGTGGAAAGGCCTATGACCCAAGTATGAGAAAACTTCCTCATTAGCTGAATTCCTCTCTTAAACTAATTAGGAACTTTGTATTTACTTATATAAGAAACTTCTTTTATAATTAGGAAGATATCTAATGTATCTTTTAGTTATTTCCTTTTTAGCTTA
>CATIWR010280090.1:0-18099 GCA_949677035.1 Omphalea diandra
GATTTTAACGAGTCAAAACTCGATTTCACCCGATTTTACCACAAATCCGATTTTATATACGATTAAAATCGTTCACGTGATTTTGACTCGTAAAATCGTAAAATCGTACGAGTCAACTCGCGATTTTGACAACTATGGTTATGATTGTTAAGGATCATGCATATATGGTTATTTAGCTAAGCAATTAGATGTGAATGATCCTTAACACCTATGTCCCATTTACATTAGCACATTTGTTGACCATGAAAGAAAAAGAGAAACTCCATGGATGTTGTTCTTCTTTTTCGTTTCCTTTTTTTTTTTTTAACTGTCAGTGGTTGTAACATTATTCAATACATATATATATATACACACACACACATATATATATATATATGTGTGTGTGTCTATATATATATATATATATAAAGAGAGAGAGAGAGAGAGTAAATCTAACCATCTAAGAACTATTTAGTCCTTTTATCACTTGAGTCTTTTTTCAATTGCTCTTTTCCTTTGCTTCAAAGGTACGTCAAGCCCCTTATTCTTTGTTCTCATTTTCTTCTAATTTTTGTTTTTGGTCTATATAATTATGATCTATTGTTTCTAACTACTAAAGTTTAGTCCATTTTGTTCATTTGGATGTCATGATCATGATCAATCAGGCTCTTGGTGCCTTTTCTTATTCTTTTTTGCATAAGTAATGGTGTTTTTGGGTTGAAAATTTTGGTAAAGTTTCTTTTAATGACCCAGAAACAAAATCACATTTAATTATTGTGGACTTCTAGGATACTGATCAAAATATTACAATTGTTAGGGTTAATTTAACCCACTGTCCCTTAATAATGAGGTCATTTACACAAAAGTCCCTAAACAAAAAAGTGCATCACAAAAATCATTAAATTATCTAATGGTTAACGCAAAAGTCCTTTTGACCAAAAAAGTGGCTTGAAAAGCCACATCACCTCTACGTGTATAATATTTTAATTAAGAAAACACATGACTCCACTTACTCTCTCTCCTTCAGCTTTTGAACCTAGGTAGACCCGCTAACCATCTCTCATCTCTCTCATATGCATGTGATCTAGTTTCTATTTCAACTTTAAGCTTTTTCTTCTTGTTGTCTTTATTGTTCTCTTTTTATCATTTGAAACCTTAAATATTTGAAGTGCGAAAGGAGAGAATCTCAACATAATCGAAGAGAATGTCAACATAATCTGTGAATGTGAACAAGGCTCAACAGATTGGGTGACAAAATAGACATCCATTGTAGGAGGTTAGTGTCCAAATGGACTTCCAATTTGTGAATATGGCGATGAGGTGGAAATAAAGGTGTCATAGAGTGAAGAAAATCTAAGGCGAAGGTTTTTAGGTTACATAAACTATGGGGTAGGTAATCAAATGTAGCTTTAAAAGACGATTCCTTTTTGTTTCATTTGTTTGGATTTTACAAATAGTTTTAACAGAAGCTATATGATGTTGCAGATGACATCTCAAAGGTATTGTAACTCTTTTTAGTAGGTTGATCGAAAGTTTTACCCATAAGCTACCCAAGTTATACAAGGTTTGTTAAGGAAAGTACATAGATTAGAGAATGAGAAAGAAATTGAAGTCTTGCATAGGCAATTGAGAGATAAGACCATTGAACAAAAACAAAGCTACACCAAATGCATAGTTGTAGTAGTTGTGGTGGGAATAACATTCAAGTTGTTGACAATGAAGTGAAATAGGTTAGGGTGGTTTGGACTTTAGGTTTAAGGATATGGTTGTGATGGGTTTGGATTGCATTAATTTAATGTTGTTTCTATTTAAGGTACCTTTAACTATTTTTTGTTTTGCACTATGGGTGGTATCACAATGTAAGGAACATTGTTTATGAATGAATTATTAATTCTTTTAGGTATGTGTTCAGTACTTTTATTAGTGAAGAGTACTTGAATAACATATAAAATTAAAGACATTGAATACATCAAATGCTTCAATGTTGAAATAAATGAAATTACCAAATTTCATATATGTTTCAAGCTTAAAGCACAAAAAGAAGCTACTGCTCCACAACAACCTATCATATTTGATTATTGTTCAAAAAATAAAATTTAAAACTAACAATAACTATTGTTTTATATCCAAAAGACCTAAAAAAATAATCAATCAATCTAAGTATACGTTAGGCATATGCTTCACTTTTAAGCTCATATTATGCTTAACAATAGTAGTAGTTAAAGCCTTCTTTTTTTCCTTTTGTCTGATGTAGTAATTGGTGCAGTAGGAGGTTTGCCCGTCTCTTTAGCAATTGTAGTTGCTGGAGCCTTCCCCCTTCCTTTAGCAACTGAAGATTAACTACTTACCTACATGAAATAAAGCAAAGGAGAATTAAATGCATGCTAACAATACAATTTGAGCTACTTGCGTTATAATTATGCTTGCTTGCGAAGTTTGACTACTTCCTTACATTACAATATATAAAAATATAAAAATGTTAATTTATACAAGAAAGTATAAGTGTTATCATTAATCATATCAAAACCCTTCAATAATAGCATATCAAAGTCACCCAAACTTGCATTGCTCTCTAAACTAGATATTGAGAACCCAAACATATCTTTTTAACTTGATTCCATTGTCCAATTGGTTCCCCTTCCCCATACATATCTTTCTTTTATATTTCCTCTTATACATATTAGCATCTTTCATATCACATATTTTATCAATTTCCTCAATGATAACTTGTGCTTCTTACGAGTGAAAACATCTATCACATCTTTTTTATTAAGGTATTTGACATACACATCTAACTCTCCAGCATCAACCCCCATATAAACACATCTCATAAACATGACTATCATGTTCAATTGGCCTTAGCCCATGTATGCATTCTTGATTAGGGAACCTCCAAAATACTAAAATAAACCTTCTAATCCTTGCATCTTTTGTAATACTATGTCTAGCCTAATCATTGACATAATGTCTACATTCCAATTATACCAAAAATGTTCTTTTCCTTCTATATAACTTCATTCTCCTGAGTGCCCATCATAGTGCACACAAAAAGTAAACAACCCACCCATATCTATGCATATAAAACAAACAAAATACCAATATTATAATAATGAATAATACAAAAAGCACACTCAGAGTATCCTTGCTTCAGCATTGTATAAACCCCATATGAAACATGTAATTTTAATTTGAAAAAACTACATATCTACATGCATTATAACATCACAATGACACAAATACCAAAATTGCATGTGGGTCTACTATTAAACAATTACCTGGTTGTGTTCCCATCTTCAAATTTGGGCCACTATGCTTTTGGAAATGCTTCTACCTCCTTAGATGTTAACAACTCCCTCTCCAAGAATGGAAGCTTCGATCTTTACACCAATGGAAGCCCCACCATAATGGTTCTACCCTACGCCATTTGTCGTCTTCTTTGTTGAAAGCTATTGAAGATGGAGAAGAATTTTGAAAGAGAGGAAAATGAAAAAGTGCAAATGGTCACGTGAGAAGAGAGAGAATGAATGGGTCAACTGGGTTCAAAAGCTAGAGAAGAGATAGTAAGTTGGGTCATATTTTTTCTAATTTAAATATTGCACAATTGAGGTGATATGACATCTTATGCCACTTTTTTGACCAAAAAGATTACCATTTTAACCGTTACCTATTTTAATGATTTTGTGATACACTTTTCCATTTATGGATATTTATATAGATGGTCTCTTTGTTGAAGGGTGGTGGATGAAATTAACCTCAATTGTTACTCTAAAATTTTAAATTTTATATATATATATATATATATATACACACACACACACTTGAAGCTCAACCAGCTTAACCATTGAATTCATGTCACGTTGGTTATATTAGAAATTATTTTAGTATCATTCTATCAAATTTTTTTTATAAGCAATTTTAATATTATTAAATCAAACTAACAATTATTGACTCATATATACTTGAAACTCAGCCAGCTTAATCATTGAATTCATGTCACATTAGTTATATTAGAAATGATTTTAGTATCATTCTATCAAATTTTTTTTATAAGCAATTTTAATATTATTAAATCAAACTAACAATTATTGACTCAAATAATAAGATAGTATGTTATTTTCATGTCATCAAATGCACAAATTGATAAAAAAATAATCCTGTTTCATATGAGCTGTCCCACTAATTTTTACTTTTCAGTGGAAAGTTTGAACTTCGTTCGAAAGTTGGATGTTATGATACTATGCTTGAGGTCATCACAAGCACACTAACTTCAAAATAATAATAATAATAATAATAATAATAATAATAATAATAATAATAATAAGTTCATCTAATTTTCAAATTACTGTAATTTATTGAAAAAGGAAAATTATTATGTTACCATATCCATATACTAAAAACAAATTGAAGAGTAAACTACAACAAATGTTGCAGTTCAAACCTCAATCAGAGTCATAAAAATAAATCCTACTTATTTACTTATCAAATATATATACTAGGCTTGTTGCTAGACTTCTCACAAGTATTTTGTTTAGGCCTCTTCTTTGGTAACTTCTTTTTCATCTTCTTTTCTATGTATCTTGTCTATTAAACTTATGTTTGTAATGCATCCATTGCAATTTGCACCATTGCTAGTGTTGGCAGTGTTATTTATTGTTGACATAGCTTTATCCTCTTTGAAGTTTTTCAATGGAATCAACTGAGCCATTTTCTTCATCTCTGTGTCTTTACCCCACAGCACTACGTACAATCCGCACACGATCAAACTTGCTCCTATTATGCTGCAATTTTTTTTTTAAAGAAAAATTATCAAACTTAGTGATTCAATTCAAAAAATGGACACTAGATAAATATGCATGGATGCATACCTTCCAACGTGTAGCGTCTCACCAAGTAGCAAATATCCCTCCAGAGCACTAAAGATAAGCATTAGAGGGTAGAATGCTGATGCATATAACGGGCCCTTTATGCTTACACACCATGTCATGAGGGTTATCATAATACCTTGGACTACTATTCCCTGCATTAACATATACTATCAAGCATTAAGAAATAGTTGCAAATTATTCACATGCATAAACTTATTTAGTGGCTACTGTCAGAAAATTCCTAAATGATCCAAAAAATTTTTCGTATCTGAACTACATATCACAGTAATGAGAAATTCTTAGAATTTCAATTCTTGGACGCTTATTTTTTACATTGAGAGACAAATATTGCATTACTATACTATTAGTGTGATGATTGTACCACTAATTGAGTAGTTGTGAATTAAATATCTATCTAATGCAAATTTGTTAGTCCATGACACGTTTACGATACAAAAACTAAAAACACCCACATACATACCGCATAGACTGAAGCAAATAGCCTAATATTCCAGCCCAATTTCCATTGACCCAAATCTGTACCAATGCAAAGGGTATAAACAATTTCTTGAATTGCTGCCATTATGGACATCAAAGCTGTGCTTGAGTACGGGCATGGATACCTTGCAATCAATTTAGCCTGAATTATTAACCACAAGGAAAATGACAGGCAATTCCCCAAAGCAAATAAACTGCCCAATGTGAAAGTGCCATGTGATGATGCCACGTGTCCTCCAAGTGGCTTAACAACATTCATTAAGTTGACGTGTGTTGACCACATGTGAATTTCTGGCCCTTTGTAAAACGTCAGCAGCATTGCCCCACCTATACCAATTAATGTCCCCACCACCTTTGCCTTCCCTGCTAGGGTTCCCAATCTCATATTCTCCAACCTAAACATTCGTGATATCAATTATTAAAATTTTTATATCCATTTTAAATTAATGTTTTTTGTAAAAAATTTTATATTTTGAAATTAGTTAATCAAATATTAATCATTTGGCTACACATTTATATAATGCAATGCATATAGTTAATCAGATATTATAATTGTTTAATTACCTAAAGGAAATGGCTAAGACGAAGGTAACGGCTGGTATAAGATTAGTCATGGCAGAAGCAAAGGTTGCAGATGTCAACAACAAACTTTCTGTATACAAATTTTGCGACAATGCTCCCCTGCATGGATACATTAGTTCATTCGTGTCACTATATATACATACTCATGTACTATAAATATACAAAGGATAAATGTTGATGGCATGAGGCACATTATGTTGAGTTTAGCACTATATTTGGTAATTATTTTTTTTAAAAAAAATTAAGGTAGAATTTAATCTGATGTTTATCATTTTTATATTTGATATTATCAAATTTTATGTCTATTTTATTCATTTTTTTGTAGTTGAAGCAGCTAAATACAACCATGATAATAAAGTTAACAAATTAAGATCATATTTAACGGTTTGAAATTTGGTACAAAAATACAGAAAATGAAAAAAATAAATATTAAATTTGATATTATCAAATATAAAAATGATGAACATTTAATTAAATTTTATCCAAATTTTATTTTAAAAAAAAAACTTATCAAACATATGAAACACAATATCAAATATCATTGTTAATGTTGCGCTTTGCGCTGCCTAACACTATTCATATATGAAAAAGATTACCCAAAGAAACCACAGAGAAATGCTTGAAAGAGTATTGTCCGTGTTAGTTTAGGCCTGCTCTTCCTGTGAATTGAAATTAACAATTATTAGTTAGTATATAATATCTGGCAACTAATGAAACAACAATACTATGAAAGACATAAGTAGATAGGATAGGCTAACCTCTCAAAGATGAGAGCAAGAGGGATCAAGAAAGCAGAGGCAAAAAGGTATCTGTAAGCAACAAGAACCCTTAAGCTCATACCATCATACACTGCCAATTTGTAGAACACATTAATCCCAGAAAAAGCGAACTGAACCAGCACCATTAGCACCATCACTGGCTTCAACTCTCGCAACCACTTCATTATACCCCCCATCAAAACTATAATACTATATGGATATCTAATATGTCGTCAAGAGAAATTTATACACACAAGAAGATCAAGAAAAAGAAAAGAAAACTTTGTTTCTTCCTTTGGTTTAAAGTTTTTAAATAGAAACTGGGAGCACCTACTGGAACACTAGAGACTGATTTATAAAGAGCGCACTAGAGCGACCATGTCCACCATGAATAGTTAACCCAACTATATTTATATATATCAAATAATGTCATAGAATATTTAAATTATAATAATTGGGAGGTCAGGGTGGAGCACATATATCACAAGGGCAAAGCAATGCATACATAAACTGGTAACATTAAAAGGGCTGCTGTTTTCTTTGCTTACAAGGACTTGTTATTTGTGAAATTAGTTTAAAAATATACTTCTTATTTGTAAAATTGCTTTAAAAATTATAAACTTTGTCCCAAATAACTTTTGAGACCAATTATAAGTGAAAAATAATAAACTTTGTCCCAAATAACTTTTGAAACCAATTATAAGTGAAACATGATAAACTTTGTTCCAAATAACTTTGATACCAATTATAAGTCCTCATAACAATATTTTTGATGAAAATGGTTTTTCATGAATTTTATTAATATTTCATTATTTCGTATATAGATTAAGTTTGGTGGATGGATCTCTCAAAAAATGATTCAATGGACCCAATTCACCAAATAATATATCACATTATTCAATGCGTCCCACGAAGTCGAATCATTTTCAGACTATTCAACGGGTTTGGCATAGGATAAATTCTTTTCTCCTATCATTCCATTCTTACGTCTCCATAAAAAATTTAAAACGGAGTTCAATTCCTAGAAAGAATTTATTAATTTGAAGTTAGCAAATGGATGGAACAACTATCAATTCAGAGTCTGCAAATGGATGAAATTAAACAAGTCATGTTTGTTTTTGGGCAAGTCAATAGAATCATTTTGAGCTATTAGCAAGTTAAATAGATCATTGGATTAACATATGTAAAGAAATTTAGCCTTTTTTGATATTTAGAGTCAACTTAAATTTGATCACTTGTAATTTTAAATTTTTTAAATAAAAATCTGTTGTTTTGATTTTAAAAATCTTCTAAATATTTTTAGTAATTGAAATTACATTAAATTCAAGCCGTTTTGAGACAAATCAATTTAAATAGATCAAATAGAATCATATCCTAATTGAGATAATTTTAAATTAAATTATTTAGAATTTTTAATTTCAAGTAAAATTAAAATTTTCAAACCCTAAGGTAGATAAAAAAAAAAAAAAAAAGTTACACCTTTGTTTATCATATATGCCAATAAATCTTACGTGATGGTTCTAATTAATATTTTTAAAACTGAATCAATTAGTGAATCAATTTAGCTGATTGGTTTATAGTTTATATGGTTTGACCAGTTTAATCAATTCAAATTTAATTATTTTAATAATAAATAAAATTTTAAAATATTATTAAAATAGTTTTAAAAATAAAAAATATTATAAATATATTTACAATAATTGAAAATAAAAATTATATTGAAAATTAATTTAGACTAAATAGAACTGATCCCTGATTTGATTCTTAATTTTTTGAACAATATCATTTGGCTAGTTACTCCCTCATAAGTCATGACAAATTAGTTACAAGCTTAATTATTAGTAGATAAAAAAATGTACACCTCTATTTATCATATATGTCATTAAATCTCGCATGATTATTCTAATCAATATTGTTAAAATCAAATCGATTAGCTTATTGGTTTCCGGTTTAAATAGTTTGACCAGTTTAATCAATTCAAATTCAATACTTTAATAATAAATAAAATTTTATAATATTTATTAAAATAATTTTAAAAATAAAAAATATTATAAATATATTTATAATAATTAAAAATACTAAATATATTGAAAATCAATTTAGACTAAACTGAACTAATTCCTTATTAAATTTTTTTTAAACCGTATTGTGTGATTAATTACTCTTATAGGAACCACAACAGATTAATTATAAGTTTAGTTATTAGCAGAAAAAGGTGATGATTTTCTGCTCATAAGGGTATTACCGTTTTTTATAAAGATTCAAACATGGAATGCTTAGATTTCAAAGCGTTATCCTCTACAAATCACTTATAATTATAATTTTATCATTCTGATGGATTGATTGGATCTGATTTTCACAACATTGGTATAATCAAAATCATACACCACAATCGGACAGTTTCTTTTCCTTCCAAAGTATTAAATATAGAAAGATCCTGATTCCCACGACACATCAAAAAGAAACAACAAAGACCAATGCTTTGGCTGACACTGCTACCACACTTCCTTATTGATTCAAAATTTTTTAGCTGGACATAAATGTTCTCAACTGTACATTCCCAACCTTCTAAGCTTTTGTATTTTACTAACTCTCAGGAGGACACAACGTGTCAGGTTTCACACTTCTGTAGTTAAGTTACACTTCCAAGCATCGATATGTGCTGAGTGAGTTTATTATTTAATGCGAAAATTCTATCATAATTATTAAAAAATTAATTTAAATTCAATTTAATTAAAAATAAGTTCAATTCAGTTTAAGTACCTTCAGCTAATCCTATAATCTGTTATGTTTAACAGGTTTCAATCATCCTTAAGGGCATAATCTCATCGATTCTCTCAAATTTAGTAAGTTCGGTTGAAATTTGTATTGGAAAGGCTATGCCTTTCTAGGCTGTGTCAAATAGGCACTTTATGTTTTCTCCACTAGTGCTTGTCTAAATAGAATAATATCATATGCAAATAAAATATGTGAAATTAGTGGCAAATTCCATATTGACAAACCTTAATTAATATACTGTTTTTTAGTATTCTATGTTAAATGTGTCATCACTTTTTTAGTGCTACAATTTCAATATACTAAGCCTAGGAAGACAAATTTAAGTGAAATGAAGTTGAAAAACCTTAAGCATCAATAAGTATTTTGTTTTCTAATTAACAGAAATTAATTGGGTATCAACAAATTTATCAAAGGGTAAATCATAATAAAATTAAAGGAGTTTTTCTCTTTATGATGTATAGAAATAAAGAGTTATTTTATATCACAAACATTAATAAGTTATTTATAGTGATATTATCATATTATTTTCAATATGATATACTGAAATTTTTAAATAGGAGAAAATTACGAGATTTATAATATAATTTTGAATTGAATTGAAAGTGATAAATGATGAGATGCATGAGTTGAGTATATATATATATTTAAAAAAATATATCAAATTTTATGTCAGAATATCAAATTAAATTAAAGACGAAAATGTTGAATGTAGAGGCCCATGGGATCATGGGACTCTAACATATACTCTTTGGTTCATGTATTTTTCTTTAGGGTCAGAATCTTTTTTTCCAGTTAATCACTTAATTAGTAAATGTGTCAGAATCCTTTTTCACGGGTTAATCACTTATTAATTAGAACTACCTCATGAACAATAAAATATAATAAAACAAAACCAAATGGACTTTAAAGTAGCCTTTCGTAAACCTACTCAGTGCTACCTGGGTTGTTTCCCACTAGCTAAGATACTTTGCCAAATTAAGTGCTACCTACAGCATCGCATTATTTTTTTTAAGCATAGCATTTCACAAAGCACTTATTCTAAAAGTCTAGCCTCACACCACGAATCCGAAGCTAAGAGACAGAATTGAGATAGAGAGTGATGTCAACACTCATATAAACATTTTTAAGTTTTTAAATCATTAAAATTCATTAGTGCATTCGACACCTCCTTTGATCTCTAAACGAACCACTTTATTTTTATCAAAATTTAAACTATAATAAACTTAAAAATCTCAAGTCATGCCGCAAATTTAAGCTCCAAGTGACAAAACTGATATATGAGAAGATGCTAGACATCTATATAAAATTTTTTAGATGTTCAAATTATTAAAATAAAATAGTACATGCGACATCTCTCTTGAGCTGTGAATTAGTTATTTTTCCATCGAAGTAGTATGGTTCTGAAAAAGACTCAATCCCTGCCACAAATATAGGATTGACAAGAAAATTAAGATACATAAGAATGCTAGATAACCATTTAAATGCTTTTAAGAGCTTACATTGGCATAATTGAAAAGTGCATGTAACATCTTCCTTGAGCAGCGAATGAATCATTTTGTTTTATTAAAATTCGCATTACACTAATTTTTATGCTACGTATTCAAGGTAAAGTAGCACAACTAAGATACAAGGAGATGCTTGATATAAATTTGACGATTTTAGATTCTCAGACTGTCAGAATCAAATATTGCATATGGCATCTCTACAGAGTAGTGAACTAACCATTTCTCAATTAAAATTCATGTTGCTCTAGCTCTAAAAATCTCAATCTACACCATGTATTTAGCATCAATTAGCAGAATCGATATACAGAAGGATACTCGATACTTTTATAAATTTTTTTTTTTGGGGGGCTTAGACTATAAGAATCAAGTAGTGCATATGACACCTCCTTAGAGCATGAATTAACCATTTTTCATTGAAATTCTCATCGTATTGATTCTTAAAATTTCAATCCATGTCATACATCCTAGATCAACTAGCAAATTTGAGAAAGAAGGAAATGTTTGAAACCCACATGAATTTTTCCAAGTGCCTGCATTCAAATTTTCTTACTCTTTCTACATTCCATAATGATTATTCATTTCGGCTGAATCTATATATTGCAAAGCTCTGTTCAAACATCCACAATCGACTACTACCCTTCAATTTTTTTTTCTTTAGAAGATACCTTCATAGACTCTTCCCTCTCTGTCAAAGTGAAATTATTAGTCCATCAAGTGTTAGCAATACCCAAAGAAACGGTCCATAAATAATAAATAAGACGCTATAATGAAAACCCAAGATAAATTCAGCATTGAAGGAGGATCATCCTTATTTTTATTCGGTTTGCTAAGATAAAAAAGGAATTGATGGGGAAAGAAACCAACAATAACTAAGTTGGATGGGCGTGGAGATAGGTATAGGGGCAAGACACTTGTTGGTCTGGTATGCAAGTTGCATTTTGGGTTCATCTCACTTCGACAAAAAGAGCCACATGAAGTCGGCTAATGGCTTACAAAAGAGTAAGTACAATACCTCAATAAACCCTGCAGCTGCGCGGCGGGCACAAAGTCATCTTAAATAGTGGAGGGCTCTCCTTTGAGGAGAAGTGGCACACCAATTCTAATTATAATCTATTTGCATGAAGACTCTAGGTGAGTCATGTTTTTGTGTTTCAAGCATGTTTTTTATTTTGAAAAATTTTGTATTTTTTCATATTTTTTCACTTACATTTTATAATATATCGTTTCCCTTGAGATGTTTCTCATTTTTCCATTTCCTCATATTTTCATTTCCGTGCTACATAATTTTAATTATTCTTTTGATTTTTATAGGGAAAGGGATAGAAAACGACGGCATAGTTTTCATATTTCAATTCCACATCTTTTTCCCATTAGATAGGAAATAATACTTCATTTGTAAAAATATTTTTTTGATATTTGGTGCTTAATAAGAAATTAACTCAATTTCAAGGAGAAAATCATTTTTCTGATGCTAATAAATTCATTTAAAATGAAAAAGAAACTATATAAATATATATTTATCATCATTAATCATCTATCATTACTAAACAATGGTAATATTCAATGACCAGTGAAATCAAAAAAATTTTAATTTTTAATATATTATTTCATATTGAATATTGAATAATAAATGATATAATATAATAAAAAATTATTATAATTTTATAAATAAAAAACTAATATTTTATATATATTTCAAACACCACAAAATCTATTTTTAAAAATACTTTTTTATAAACAAATTATTTTTAGTGAAACAAAAGAAATACAAACATATTTTTTATTTTATAACGTTAAATGGATTGACTATGGAAGTTCTTGTATATATTGATAAAAATAAAAGAATTGGACTAAAATGGTTTTTTTTTTTTTTTTTGAAAAAATAGGTAAATTTATATTAAAATTAATTATTTTTGTTAGTGATTAAACACCACAAATCTAAAATTCTTTTGTTCAATAATTAAAGAAGTGTTCATGAAGAAACTAAAAATTAGGTTACAGATTAATAAAATCAATTTTATTTTGTTTAAGTTTGTTTGGCTATGGCTAAAATCTCAAAGATAAAAGATATCAAAAGAAAATCAAATTTAAATAATTCTCAATCCAAATTACATTTTTAATGATTGTTTTGAAATATGTTCTATACCAAATTAATCTTATCCCTTTATGTAAAATTTGAAGTGTAGTTTCACAATTTAAACAATGTAGATCTATGTAAATTTATGGATTCAATAAAAATTTAGGAAGCCTTCAAATAAATTAAGATTTTTAATAGTTAGGACCCATGATTTTTCCGTAACGAGTATTTATGTAAAATTTTTATGCTACAGTTGTATGAAATAATTTCAACGTTTAATATAATTTTACTTATTTTTCAAATTATAAACTAAATTTATGTGTTCAAGTTTTTTCTTTTAAAGTGAACTTTAAATAGGTATTGATTTCAAATTGCCATTTAAATTGCTTTCTATTCACATTCATAGAATCTCACCTATATTCTTTAGTAACTCATTTAATTGCAAATAGTATATGATATATCATTAAAGTCCAATCTTTTCATTTCCTTTTCTTGAATATAACATTCCTTTTAATAGTTTTTTGAGTTATTGCCAATAAAATCTTGTTAGTGGTTGCCCCTATACCACTAAATTTACTAATTTCTTTTTTTCTTTCAGTTTTTACCTTTTTTTTTTTCAATATTAATATAGGAAAATAAGTGATGTTTTAATTTATTGTTATATATGCAGTTTAGATCATTTAAAATTTATTCTATTTTTCTATTTTATTGTGTGAGTTTGCCTTTTATTTTTATCTTAATAAATTTCAAATCTATAAATCTGATTTAATTTATTCTTATATTTTATATTTATTGGGTCATATGAGTCTCTATTTATCAAAATTTTATTCTTCTATAAATGAGTGTGGGTGAATCTTTTTTATGGGATCATTTGATTATTTTTTTTTTTCCAATCTAGAAGGTTGGAAATAGCTAAATTTTTATGATTTTTCTTTCAATCAGATTCGTTAAAAAAAAAAACCTGAAAATTGATATGTGTTCAAAAATCTGATGTATTTAATTTCACAAGATATGGATAAATATTTTGGATTGTATATATATATAAATATAAGGACATGTTAACTTCATTTTTAATTTAGAATTCCTTCCCCTTTCTATTAATATTTCTTGAATGACTAGTGCGAGCCCTTGTAACACATATAGAGTCAAGTATCTACATCTACATTATATTCATGAAAAGAAATCAAAGAAAGGAAGATAATCAAAAATTTCTTTTTGGGTGGCCTGAAAAGGATTCACTTAAGAAAAATGTGATGAGAAATCTTACCATATCACAATCAATTATCATGCCTTTTCCCGCTGATACATGTGGGGGAGAGGAGCAATAATGAGTGATGCATTCTGGAAAAGCAGCTATGCCATATTGTACCTTCCTGCAGGAAGGTTTCGCATAAAATTAGGATATGCTTTTACATATTCTTCAATATGCACGAGAAATTTTCAATTGATCATGCAAGAAAACATGTATTACAATCTTAGTTTACTATCACAAGGGAAAGTATGCATACATAGTTAATATCTTACTCATGTTAAATCTTCTTATGCGATATTTTGTTACTCTTTAATCACAATAAAATCCTTCGACATATCAGATTATGTGATAACAAGTTTTAATATATGAAACTTAAAATAGAATTGAGTTAATTATCAATATTATCAATGAAAAACTTCTTATAATGTCCCAAAACAAGCTCAAAACATGTTTAAATAATAAATTTGATCTTAAAAATGAGCTTAAATAGATTTTGAATAAAAATATTGTAATATTCTGAGAGAATTTTCTGTTGATATATTATAAGCCTTCAAATTTCATTAGTGTCAAAAACTATAATATGTTAAAATTTAGTTACTCATTTGGGTTATTATCTATCAATTCGTTCTTATACTACATGATGTATGTTTTCTTGCACTTGAAATTTTGTAGCATATTAGGATAATAAATTTTTTATTTTTAGTATTAAGAAGATGATTTTACGTTGATCAGTAACATTTAAATTTTAAAAAAATATATCAAAAATATTCTATAATTTAATATTTTTATTTAAAGTTTAAGTTTAATTTACATTATCTTGATAAAGGTATTTTTATTGTTAATCACACAAATAATAAACTATCTCACACCCTTTATTATGCTTACATGACATGCACAAGTGAACTATTTTATATATATATGTATGTGCGCGCACGTGTATAAATGGGATCTACCCTGTGCAAGTTATTATTTTTTAACTTTTGAAAAATCTTATTCTTCTTCCCAACCCATATTTTCCCTTAACTCTTGTCCCCTTTTCAAAATCTCCAAAAAGCATAGGGCGCCACTGGTTGGTAAAATTTCAAGGAAATATAGCTTAAAAATGTTAAATTTTGATATTTGATTTGTATTGAAAAAGTTGTAGTCACAAAAACTTATATTCCTAAGTTGTACACTAACTTTCTCATTTATATGAGAAAATACTTTCCCATATCAAGAAGTGAAAAAGTTATTTTTTTATGACTATTAAAAATTATATAATTTTGTGTTGACAAATATATTTTTAATTAATGTAACATATAGAGATATATAACTTTATATATAGTATTAGTTATTAAACTAAAATTTATATATTTGTTGTAAACAATTCTAATCAAAACAATAATATAGATTATCATCATTGAAGTAATTATTGAACTACAAAAAACTATAATCTCTTATTAGTTGATTGAGTAATTAAATCATTTTTAGATTTTTCTTAAATTTTCATTATTATAGACTATATATTTTGAATTACTAGCATGTTATAGTTATCAAACATTTTTTTAAGATAAGAGAATAATCATTTAGTACTATTGAATAATATTTATTAATTATATTATTATATTAATTTAATTATAAATTATATTATTTAATAATATTGTATTTATTATATATTATAATTATATTTCATGAATTAGTCACTATCATAAATTTTATTATATAAGACTTTTTTGTGTGGATTGATTAGATTAATTTTATTATATAAGACTTTATCTTGCGGTGGTGTTTTGGCGTCAGAAGATATGCACATCCTTGGAAGATATTAGCAAAAGCTAAGCATAGTTGTGACTCAAACTCACCAAAATCAGAATCAACTAACTTATCATTTCGGTATTCAAATTCAATTTTAAAAATATTGATCTTAAATCATATAATATTAGGTATGAAAGAAGTGAAGCTATTGTAGTTATAGTGTGATGGATATTGAAAATTATAAAATATCAAAATGATATAAATTAAATTTTAAATCTTTAAAAAAGTTAAACTATATAATATTTTTTTTCCTATACTTTTCCTAAATCTTAATTATCAAAACAAACTATGTAGAAATTTGATTAGAGATTAGAACTTGCATAGAAAGTAAAGATAAAGGTATTGACTTAAGCACTTCCTAATCTTGTAATTGGGTTATGAAAACGCTTCTTGTATTTATTGTTGGCCCAAAATTGTCAGGTCATGATCATCAAACAAAGAAATTTGTGAACATGTCCTATGATACGCTCCCACTCAAAGTGGCTAGGAATGAACACATGATTAATTATATTAAAAAATATATAAAATTAATGAGAATAAAAAATATTTAAAAATAATTAAATCAATTTGAATTGAAATAATAATTCGAGATAATACTAATTATTAATTTTTATCTAATCCGAATAATCGAATTGATCCAAATTAAATATATATATATATATATTTAAAATTAAATTCACAAAAAAAAAGTTTATATATATGTATGTATGTATTTAAAAATTGAATTTACAAAAAAATATTTTATATATATATATATATATAGAAATTCTATTTTTTATAAATTTAATTTTTTAAAAAATTCAAAATATTTAAATATTTAAATTGAATTAGACCGATTTATTAATCTCGAATATTTGAATTGGACTACCAATCTAGAATAAGACTTGATTACTCCTAAAATTGGCACATCATTCGGAAGCATGCTTTTGCTATTTATTTTTTTTTTTTTTGAATAAACGTGAATTATTAGTATAAATTATATTTTAGTTTAATAACAAAATTTTAAAATAAATTATCATGATGCACAAAATAAAACTAATAATGTTAATATCTTTCATTGAAATTTACAAAAGATTAATATAATTATATTTTTTAGGAGCACATTTTATCAAGTGATTATTCAAACATCAATAAATGTATTCGATAATTTAAATAATAGAAGTAATCACAATATTTTGAAATAATATTTTTATAAAAAAATAAAACTTCTAGAAAGAAAGGTTCACAAAATTCCATTGAAAACAAATACTATATATGTATAAAATTATATTGAGTATACTCTCAATTGAAAAAAATGAAAATAAAAAAGAAAAAAAGATATTATTGACCTCAAGCAAAAAGAATTTAAAAGTGATAAGCAAATTTGTTCCACATATTAGTTTTGAGTTAATTGACAGAACAAACAATTTTTTTCTCATTGATACTGTAAAAAAAAATGCAAGAAAGAATTTTCTGGATTTCCTTCCTTAAAGCCAGCGTGTACTAAATATCTCACTGGTCTGGGCTGATCTCGTCCGGTCCGGCCGACTGATCCGGTCAGTTGGATCGGTTCTATAATTAATTGCCCATTAAATTGCGAGAATAAATAGCCACAGGTACACACTTCTCAACTTCTTCCACTTACCTTCATTTCTTCCACAAACAAATCGCTACATTCCTTGCAAATGGCTCTGGAGATCTGTGTCAAGGCTGCTGTTGGTGCTCCTGATCAAATTGGAGACTGTATGTATTTATATGTATATTTGTATGACTGCGTATATGAGTGTGTGTAATTCTTGATGTGGGTTTTGATCAAAGTTTTTTTTTTTCTTGATTGTGTGTTTTTCAGGCCCATTTGCTCAACGAGTTCTCTTGACTTTGGAAGAGAAAAAAGTCCCCCATAAGAGGCATCTCATCAATCTCAGTGACAAGCCCCAGTGGTATCAGTGAATATATATATATATATATATATATATATATATATATATATATATATATATATATATATATATATATATCACTCTATTTATCT
>CATIWR010280097.1:0-59251 GCA_949677035.1 Omphalea diandra
AAATAAATAGAGTAAAGGGGAGAAAGTTAAACTAGGATGAGGCCGATCTATCCGCTTAAGTATTAAATATATTTCTATACTTGTTTTAAAGTATAATAAATGACAAAATAAATTTTTTTCGTAAAATTTATATTTGAACTTGTATTATTTTATTAAAAGTCTCTCTTAACAATATTTTTAGACATTATTATACTCATGATTAATCTATTTTTTTCTATATTTGTTATAATTAGATAAATAGACAAAATTATTAGTTTACTAAAATATCGTTGTGTTAAAATAAAACTATATTTTTAGAATTTTAGGATTTAGTAAAAATTATATTTTTGTCAAAGTACATATGAGTCTGGTTCTCTTAAATACGTTTTCTGACAATATAATTCTATTTATTCATCCAATTGCGGCAAAAATAGGGAGAAATGGTTTAACAATAGTATAATGGTATGCAAAAATATTATTAAGGGGTAATTTTGATGAAACAATATAAGTTTATAGTAAATTTTATGAAAAAATTCATTTCGTCATCAAACTGTAGCAAATATAAGGAAAAATGTATTAAATAGAAGTATAATAATGTACAAAAATATTACTAAAAAGTAATTTTGATGAAACAATACAAATTTATGAATAAATTTAACGAAATAATTTATTTTAACGAAATAATTATTATCACTTAAGATTTAATGATGTATTTGGTATTTTAACCCCAATCTATCATTTAGCCCAACTCATTTTTCATGCTATATACCTTTGAACCGTGGCCATATTGTTGGGTTTGTTGGAATAAAATTAGATTGAATGACTTTATGCTCCAACAAATAATTTTTAAGACTTGAGAATCTGCAAAATAGCAAGTGGTGAGGTGAAGTGTCAATTTTTAATATCGACAATGAAGCGCTGGAGCTCAAGTCAGTACAGACCTTAAACTTAAAATTTTTAAAAATATTTATATATAGTAGAAGAGATGGGAGAATGTAAAAGAAACTATCCCTCAATTTGACAAGTTGTCTTATGCCAAATTTTTTCAAACTTCTCAAGAAGCAAACTTTTGCTCTCTCGCAAAGTGAACCTCTTTCTGAAATCAACCTCCGACACTTCATTCAGCTTCACTGTACTATCTGATTTCATCCAATTTATGGTTTCATTTTTATCCCTCATCGATGAAGTAATTAACTGCCCTTCTCATTAACTAACTTTTACTACTCATTATCTTCATTAATTAAGAATAAACAATTAATCGCTAAATTAAGAAACTGAACTATGATAATGGAGCTAAAACGAGGATATCTTTGTTATTACTGTTATAAATAGCATAAATGCGTTTCACTCTCAACTTTCTCGCATTTATTGATTCTTTGAACCCCATAAAAAGTCAACGTCTAGCTTACGATTCCCGGGCCAGACCCACCACCTCACCAAGAAAATTAGAAACCCAACTCCTAACACAACCAATTGAAATCAAGAAAAAGATCCCTGGAAATTTTGACCCGACCCATTTCCACTCATGCATCCATGATATTTTTTAGTTAAGTACTCCTAAAACATAAAACTGATTCATTTATGGCGGGAATTGAGGAACGTTTGTCAGCGAGGACGGTTAAGTAATTTCGGGGTATTAAGATAAGTAGTCGGTAGTGGGTCTTTTCACTTTGCACCATTCTTTCTCTCTCTCTTGCCTCTTTGTGGCGGGAGAGAGTGTAATTTATGATTGTTTATGTTGTCTAAACAAAGACGCTGATTCTGGTTCTGGTTGTGTCCGAGTAGTTTAAGTTTTGCTTTTATGGTTTTTTCATCCTTTAAAGTATTCGTGAATAAAAATGGCAATGAAGAGTAGAGTAGGAGAGATCAATACAAGAAATTTTATGCCAAGGAACTGGGCTCTTCTCCTTTGCATTAGTAGCTTCTTTGCTGGAATGTTCTTCACTAACAGGTTTTTTTATTACTGGGTTTCTACTGCTTTCTTTAAATTTGCAACTTCTCTCGTCTATTAAGCATTTAGGTCAACTGGTTTTCCATAACTCATTACAAATGGGTGGGTTTTCCAAGAGATCTTTCTTGGTTCTGTGTTTTAGCTGATTTTTTATGGGCTTGCTTGCAATTTAGATCAATGGTAGGTGTTATTGAAGTTAGCCTTAAGGATTTCTCCAAATTTTAGTCTGATTGTATTGTCGGTCTGTTTGATATCAAATGTCATGAACAAACATATCTTGAATATTAATCAACAAGTTGTCTGTTTTCATCTTCTTTTTCTTGAATTGGGATATTTTAGACTTAAATGGATGTCATTTGAGTTCTTTTCTTAACTATCTTGTCTCCACCGACACTATCCAAAGTGTGGGAAGAGAAGCTATAGGTATATAGTCTATATTATGCTGTCGAGGACATATTCTGTAGAGTTCAAAAGGCAATGCCTTTGCTGTAAATGTAGTACAAATAGTGAGAAAATTTTCTCTTTTTATTGATGTTATTCTTCATTTTCTCTTAGTTTTGGTAGCCAAGAAAATTGTGGTGAAGAAAATAACTAAGTTATCTTTCCATTTTTTAATTAAAACTTTACCTGTTCAATTATCTAGTTTTTTGGTCTGTCCTATGGTTTCTTCTTTCCAAATGCTATCTAGTGTCGTAGGCTTGTTTAAATTCTAGATTTGCTTTTCTCTTATTCTAAGCCTCTTCGTTCTATATTTCATCAGTGTTTGTCCAAATTATTAGCAAGTTTTTTTTATTACTTTCTGAGAACTTTTAGTCATTTGCTAATTCATATTTTAATGCATGTCAAAGTTATTTTGGTTACTTTTGCTATATAAATGTCATTAATCAAGAAATCTTTATCAGGATGTGAATAGTGCCAGAACAATTAAGTTTAGAGTCCGGGGATTGTAATCAGAAGCTTGTAAGTGTATTTCTGCCTGTTATTTTAGTCTCACTTGAAAATATATGGATGGTTTTAACATTGTGCTTTTCTTGTGCGAACAAATGCTCTGGAGTTAATTTAGAATCATCTACAATAATTCAGCTGCTGATCAACAAATTCTTAGGATTAAGATTTCCAGTTTACTTCAGCTTTAGGTAGTTTTCTCAAACAATGTAGTTTTCCCAAACAAGTATTGTCAAATGTTTATTGATATTTGTTCTGGTTTAACAATCCCATAAAACTTCCCTTGACTGTGGTATTGTTTCTGAAAAAGTTGCACCTGAATCTGCTTTTCCTTCGAAAGTCCGCCTTAAGGTATCATAATCTTTAGTTTTTCATTTTCATCATATTCCTTCTCATTGAAGCGTGATTAGTTACAATCTTTAGTTCCATTCTTTGCCTTTATCAGAAGGTTGCAAATCATAAATACAATGGTAGCCTAAGGAAGATTTCAAAGACACATTACAACGGCCAGTAAGATCTGTTGATGCTTGTTACATTACCATTGTCATGCATGGTGTCCTATTGATTAAGGCCGAAACCCTACAGTTGTGTGTTGAATGCAGGACACTAGATAATAAGATTTCAACTCTGCAGATGAAATTGGCAGCTGCTAAGGCAAAGCAACGATCTTTGTCAAATGGCTCTTCTCCATCAGGAAACTTAAAAAGAAAATACTTCATGGTCATAGGAATCAACACAGCTTTTAGCAGTCGGAAGCGAAGAGATTCAGTTTGTGCAACTTGGATGCCACAAGGTGAGAAAAGAAAGAAGTTGGAGAACGAGAAGGGCATAATCATTCGCTTTGTCATAGGTCACAGGTGCAATTTTATTGGGTTGCTTATTTTATTTCTTAAGAATCACCTGCCTAATGTTAGTCCATTCTTCTCCAATTATATGCTTAGGTTTTGTGGCTTCAATACTGAATGGTATGACAGGTCAGATCTTTGTTTAGTTAATAGGTCTACAAACCAATAGACTGATGAAAACATTGCAGAGATGTTTCTCCTTTTGGATGAATTCGCTTGTTCTGTTATGCCTTGTTTAAATGTGATTTGCTACTTGATTTCATAGATTATAAGGTTGTGGAGTGTTTTGTAAACAGTGAATATTAACTATTAATAAGCCTTTTGTCTGTAGTTCAACAGCTGGTGGAATTCTGGACAAAGCTATTGAAGCAGAGGAAACTGCAAATGGAGATTTCTTGAGACTGGTGATGTTCTTGTCTTGTCCTTCTGATGTTGTTATATTTGATTAACTGAAAGCGTAAATATAATTATGTGTTTTTCACCGTATGTAAAAAGGATGTGCATGACATGGGTCATTCTATGTGAGATTGTAAAATTTATCTTCATGAATATAAATACAGTCCACCCTAAGTCATAGGTAACTAGTGTTTTCTTCTTCAGTTTCCATGTATGAAAGCCATATTACAACCTCACCCAAAAATCTCTTAATATCACATTAAATGGAGTCCTCTTTGACTAGTATGGCCTGCTCATCAGACTTTTCTTCCACCTGTTCGGCAGCCTCCTCGAATCCTTCTATTCTAAACTCCAGTTACCTCCACTTCTTACCATGCCCCTCCCTTCGCCCACGTCCCACTCTTTGAGAGTGAGTTTATAATACTTCTGTTTATCTTAAGATTTTGAATGGTGTGAAATAGGTTTGAAAAAAACATTAAATACTTATTCACTTGTTGTTTTTCACTCTGACAAGCATGTTTTTCACTCTGACACGCAGGAACATGTTGAGGGATACTTGGAATTATCAGCTAAAACGAAGTCTTATTTTACCACTGCTCTCGATTTATGGGATGCTGAGTTTTATGTCAAAGTTGATGATGATGTTCATGTGAATTTAGGTAATGCAAACTGCTGATAATGTTAATGGGAAGTTAGATAAAGTGAATTTCGAATGTTCCTGCTGAAGGAGATGTATCATTGAATAATTTTATTGGTAAAGTTTGACTCTAATAAGAATAAAAACTATCAAAATTAGTATGTGACCACAGTGCTTACAGCTTAGGTAGTCTTGCTCAAATTATTACATGTGGGTGTGTGAATTATGATATTAATTATCAATTGGTTGCTTTAGTTACATAGATCAGAAGAATGCATATGATGATAATCATTGTTAAATTTCTCATCGAGTGTGTGCTGGAACTTAATGACAGCTACACTTGGGATGACTCTAGCTGGACACCGTACGAGTGTATGTCGGCTGCATGAAGGCAGGTCCCGTGCTTGCTAGAAAGTGAGCTGGTTATATCTGTACTTCTTTAGTTGGCTTGATCGATAGGATACGTTTTCTAACTTTTACATGAAATAGAGGAGTGAGATATCATGAACCTAAGTTCTGGAAATTTGGAGAGGAGGGCAACAAATATTTTCACCATGCTACAGGGCAGCTTTGTGCCATATCAAAGGATTTGGCAACGTACATATCACTGAATCAGTAAGTTTCCATTTATTTGAATTCTCATGGTGCAATCAATTTCAAGCCTCTTATGATTGGTTGAATGAGTTTATAAACTTGCAAATGACGCACTTTGATTGCCATTTGATCTTGTTGTGGTAATTTTGCCTTCTCATCATCTCAGGCATGTGCTTCACAAATGTGCAAATGAAGATGTTTCATTGGTATCTTGGTTTATTGGTTTAGATGTGGAGCATGTGGATGAGAGGAGGCTCTGCTGCGGCACCCCTCCAGGTGAATTTAAAATAATTTTGTTTGCATATATGTATTAATATATAATTTTTGTCCATAACCATAACTTATGTGAAAGTACTGTTTTGGAAAAATCAGTTTAGTCAATTTAGACAACAAGTGAGAAGGCTGATCTCTGGTTATTAAAACCAGTTACTTGTTAGAGAAGGATAGGTGTAACTACATTTTTGTTGATGGTAGCATTTAAGCTACAATATAAGGGGAACCACCATAGCAGTGGTAGGGGATTTAAGATGAAAGGTGGAGAATATCAAATGCCTAACTGAACCCAAACAAGAATGCTTTATGGAGGATGTAATATTTGACCCAGTTCTAGCAGAATGTCTTGCGGATAATGATCACAAAACATTCCAGCTGACTAGGCTATCTGACCATCAGAAACAAAAAAGATATTATATACCAAAAGCTAAAGATTGAGCGAAATTGCATATATTTGTCAACTAAAATTTTAAGCCACCCAACACTACGACACCTTTCCAGGAGGGCCAAGAGTTGCTCAGCTGAATGTAATAGTATTTGGTCTAGCCACTGGTGCTCTACGTCTTTCTCCTCTCTCTCTCTCTCCTTAAAATTCTTCTTTTCATAGAGGAGTGGACACCAGGCACACATGAGTACTGCTTACAGGGTCGTGCTTTGACTTAGATTGTGATTGGAAGGCTCAGCTGGGCAACACATGCATTGCATCATTTGATTGGCGATGTAGCGGAATTTGCAAGTCTGTTGAGAGGATCACGGAAGTTCACAAGCACTGCAGCGAAGATGACAATGTTTTATGGACTTAAAGCTTCTGATTGGCACCAGCTCCGGTTCTTCCAAACTCAGGAAGGATAACTTGGGGAAGTTGGCATATAAATGGGGTTACAAGAGTGTATGTAATACTAAATTATAGATTCATATAGTTAAAAAGAAGAGAGCCTCACCGCTAGCTGGAGGGTCCTCCATTTTGGCTGAGGAGACCAACTCCAGATGGTGGTAAGAAAGAATGAAGTGAGGTTATGACAATCATTCCTTGAAGGGATGGAAGGCTAAATTGTTGGTCCTCCTCTGCCATGGCCACGAAGAAACATAATAAATTGTAAATCTTTCCAAGCAGTCTTTTTCTGCCTTATGCTCAATAAATGATTGCAGCATGCTTAACCTTTCCATTGTTGTCTCTTGTATCATGATATTTTTTATTTTTTATTGGATTCATCATGCTTAAGCTTCGTTTTATACCTATGTTAGATAAAATGGTTTAATGAAAACAGGAAATAGCTCAAGCCTTTCAGTTTTTAAACTTGGAGGAATTGAGTTTTATCCCAAAACCGTGGCGCATATAAAATAAAGCTAGCTTGTTGGTCAAATAACTAGGAAACCACTAGTGCAGCACGTTCTCCATCCCATCGGCGAAACGTAACCAGAACTGTGGCGCATATAAAATAAAGCTGGCTTGTTGGTCAAATAACTATAAAATCACTAGTGCAACACGTTATCCGTCCCACTAGACGAAACGTAACCAGAACGAAAAAAGGCAATCCCACTCCCACTACAACCAGGCAATCCAAAAGTTGAACATCAACGTTCTTGAGCTTTGAGAACTTCTCAAGCGTTAATTGGTGAATTTTTTGAGGTCAAAATCAAATTCCTAGGGAAGGGTTGATATATCCTGAGATATGGAAGTGTTGCTAATAACAAAATGAATGTTACATTAGCATTAAAAGCATAAATTTAGTCAAGGGTGTAGAGTTACCAAAGAAAAGGAAAATAAAGATTTCAGCAGCCTCCTGGTCTGGTGTACCCAAGAGAAAGAGAGACCAGTGGCTGGCTGCACTTAGGGATATGGTTTGAAAATTCTTAAAAGAGCTTTAATAAATAAAACCAAAATGGAATCTTATTACCTACTCAATATCTCATTTTGTCAACAAAGTGGCCGACCTTTCACGGAGAAGGAACAATCAATTGCAGAGAAAAATTAATGTCAGCTCTTATTACTCACTACCGCAGAAAAGTCTCAGTCACACCAAAAGGTTTTTTGATATATAATCATCACAACTTACTTGAAGCCAAGGAAAATATACAAATATATAGTATTAAAAACAATGATCCATTTTGATCATATTATCTCATTTCCTTCGCCAATTAACCTATAATGACAAATAATGTATGAGCATTTAGTCTGTAGCACCCTCTTTGAAAAATTCATGATACATTTTTATACTAAACATTATGGACCAACCAACATAACAACAAAGATTATACGTGTCAAAAGCGTGCCAAACTATCCAAATTAGTATAAATTTTTTTATGAAGTTACTCTTACAGTGCATGTCAGAAAAACCATAACTCCAGAATGTTGCAGCAGCGTGCTATGTATATCAATGGCAGCCACATATAATTAACATAAAAATATATTACTAAAAAAAAAAAAAAACTTATATATACATATTTAATGTCCATATGAAAAATGTAAACAAGCGCATGCATGCAATTCAAGAATCAAGATATAAATAATTAACCATGACTCTCCTCCAAACTTAAAGAAATTAAATCAAAGCAGATAATGTGAATCGGTTAAGCTTTCAGATGTCCAATCAAATTAGCAAAATAAGCACGATTGTTATTGCATTTATTCCTAAATCACCATTAATTTGTTGTGAAGCTACAAATATACAAAAGCAAAGACAAATTAAAGGAAACCCACCTCAAAAAAGAGAAACCAGCAGAACCATGCATAGAAAATGAATATGTACAGTTAGAAATAAGGCTGGGATATATGATATTAGTATGGCAACACGTGAAGTTGGCGTGGCTCAATCAATCAAATAAAGAGGGTTTCTATGAAAATAATAGTACGTGATATTGGCACGGCTCAATCAAACAACAAAACTCTATATTTAGAGCACTGCTTTCTGATTGAACCGCACCAATATCTCGTTTTTCCTTTTCGGGAGAACCAACATGTTGAAACCACGTACCACAAGACTAAAATGTATAATCACAAAAATCCAATCAAGTCATTGACCTGAAATTGCCAAGTAGTAATAATAATAAGAGGATATAGCTAGAGAGATTGTAGAGATGTATAAAATAAAGGATTCAGAAAAAAGAAGCAATGGAGGAAGGGAAGATGGAAGTGAATAATAAGAGATAGACGTCCCCTTATTTAATGGAAGGTGGGGGAAGGTGAGTAGGGAGATGGGATGTTTAGGCTAGAAGAAGTTGTAGCATTGAATTTGCCACCAACCCAACAACAAAAAAGAAGTGAGCATATTAAATTGACAGCATAGAGACAATGGAAAAAGCATACTGATGAGATCCCTTGAGCTTTCAATTATGTATTTATTGAGCTTCAAGAAGAGGGCATACATTGGTATGGTGCCAGCCAACGGCATTTAAGGAAAAAAAAAAAGAGCAAAGGCATTTAATCTCCTTGGTTGGTACACTTAATTTCTAGCTATGTGTGGTTGATATTCTAAGATACAAACTTTGGTGGCAACGTTGACTCAACTACCAAAATCATGCAAATAAAATGTTTTCATAGAAAAGAAAATTCATGGAAATTGATGCCTCAGGAAACATTTGCATTTCATGATGCATGGGACCAAGTTTGTTTATGCATACATACAATAAATGCATGTCTTTATACTTTTGTATGAATACTGCGTTTACTTGGAAAATGACTTTAATTCTCAAATGTAAAAATACTTGCTGGTTTGATATAAGAGTTAAGTGAAATACTTGCTTATTGTTCGAGTGGTAATAATTCCATATCCAATAAACAAAGTATTTTGAATTATTGTGATGTGAAGCAAGGAATTTGTGTTAAGTTTTGGATTACTATGGCTTTCTCCATACCAACTATTGGATAAATGCAAAACTCACTTGCCCTTCACATCATAAAAGCCCAACTAAAGGAAAAATTCATGATAAGTGCCCAACCTAAAATCTAAATTTGTTGACCTAATATCATATCTAATACTCACTTTTCCTAAAATCTAAATTTATATATCTAATGACTATCCTCCTCATATAAAATTCACACATTTGTGTATTATGTATATACATGTATTACAAAAAAGAAGGTTTTTCTCGGCGGTTTTTATCTCCTATAGGGGCGCTTATAGCTGTCCCTACAAAGCTTAGAGGCGATTTAATAAAATGCCGTCAACCGCCTCCATTAGCCTCGTCTCAACGAGATGCCAACGCTTTCTCCAACCCTGGGGGAGGTTGAAATCGCAGCGGCACTTGGTAGAGACGATTTAAATCGCCAAAATATTTATAGTTGAATGCATTTATCAGTTCCTGCCAAAGTTATAGCAGCAGTTTAAACCGCCTTTAAATGAACAATATAGGCAGTTTAAACCGCCAAAATATTTACAGTTGAATGCATATGTCAATTCCTGCCAAAGTTGTAGTGACGGTTTAAACCGCCTCAAAAACTGTTTGAAATCGCCTCAAATTCTACTTGTGATCTTCCACCAAATTTATAGGGGCATATGTGTTCATCCTGCCACAGATATAAAGGCGGTTATAAATGTCAAATGAATTTCCTGCTAATATTTTTCATCATTGATAGGTGCAGTTTTAACCGCCACTAGTCTGTAATATTTCTGCCACTAATAGAGATGATTAAAACCTCCCATAATATGTAATATTTCGTAGTTAATAGGGGCGACATTTTATTTTATTTTAGATAATAATTTTAAGACTAAATTATAATGAATTCAAATCAATAAAACAAAATTAAGAAAATCTAATTAAATTTTATTGCATATATAATGAAAGAGATCTTTACATAATGAACCAATCTAGTAATATATATATTTAAGAAAACACTAACGGATAGGTCTTAAAATAGTTCTTAAAAACAATTCTATAAAATAATAAAACTAAATGATCTTAGCATTGATTCTCATTACTTGAACTCAAACAACAACGCTCCTTGGTTCATGGGTTGAGTGAGTTGAATTGTTGGCATGAGAAAAGTCATATCCACTATTATCGCCATTGTCTTATCAATAACATAACAGAATAACATTAAAGTTAGAAAAAGAAATTCAATAAAGTAATTGTTTCATAATATACTGAATTTTCATTTACGCAAAACAACGAGAAATTATCCAATTACTATGTATTTAACTTGTATTTTTCACATACATAAATCTATAGGCCATAATCGATTAACATAAAATAATGGTAGTGTGATATATGTTCACTAACAAATCTAATCAGGTATATATATCCTAAATATAAATCCATATGTTTTAATTAGTGCAGATAATAAATATTGTACACTAATTAATATATAATCTTAGCTTTGGTGCTTGTAATTCAAGGTTTATCAAAGAGTAATATAAAAGAAGAAACTTGAAAGTTGTTAGTTTGTGCATGTCTCCATTGATCAAGTTACAACTGAGACATAAATCCATGTAAAGATCGCACAATCTCTTCCATTGATTCACATTTGTTTGTCACAACTTCCAATTTTCCTTTAAGCATTTCAATTTCCTTCGATTGATTTGAATTTGAAGCCTCCCATCTTGATCCCACATCATAAGATGTCACACTAAAATAACTTGTTGGTATGGGACCAAGGCCTACTGAACAAACTCTACCATTATGCTCTAGACCCGTCATTTCTTGAAACACTTGCTCCCGTAACTTATGCAAATCATCGCTTTGCTTCACTCCACTACAATTGCATTTGCATCACTGTGAAAGTTTGAACAATATTCTAAAGACATAATTTTGCACTAAATAAATAAATAATAGATCAACTCAAACCAAAAGTCATACCACTTTTTGCTTTGAATTCTCATTCACAAATGTCCCATTTTTTTTGTATAACTTTCTTCAAAAACTGAAAGCCTATATGTAGGCTTTCCTTGTTTCTCCTATAAGTGAAATCACTAATTATATCAATGTTAACCATTACAAAAAAATTAACATACTCATAAATAATCAATATTTACTCACCATTTATTTTTTCTTCCTAGTAAAGCTCATTCTACCACATGAATGTCGATTTTGTTGTTTCTTTCCATTAGCAGTATTTTTGGCACTCAATATCTATAAAAAATATATATAATTATTTGATAGTTATATGCAATATGAACTACAAATTATATATAAAAATAAATTACTTGACTTTCTTCAGTGAACCAACTATTAACAAGAGAAGGTCATTATTCAGAAAAGACACCATCACGCACATTGTTTACAATCTCTTCCTTAGATTTGCATAGGTCATAATTTTTAGCTTTCAAATCACTTTTAAAATCCCTTCATTTCTTATTCAATGACTTCCTTATCCATTTGCTTGTTTCAGGAGGATATAAAAATCTAAATTGTACATTTGTAATAACAAAATATTAAAATATTAATTTGAGATATTATAAATTTTACATGTGATACTATAAAGAGAAAGAGAGAGAGAGAGAGAGATAGAATACCTTAACAATTTCCTCCATTTTATCTTATAATATCTTAAATTCTTTATGTCTCCATTTTGGAATATGCAAAAGGGCAATCTTCCCATTTGTTGCAATGGTGCCAAGAAATGATCCAAGGACAACTCCTTTCTTTGTACACAGAACTCCAAATTCATCTACTTCAACATATATTCTCTCATTTCCATTTATATTCTAAATAGAAGCCATTATAGTTCTTCCTTTTTTTTAAAGTGAGTTTCATTTCCATCTTTAGCAATAAGGTATAAGCATATCATATAATGATAATAATGCATATCTTGCAAATAATAAGAAAGCTATAAAATACTTATCCTAAGTAAAAAAAAAAAAAAACTAAAAACAACTAAAACAACCATGTTTCCAACTAAGAAAGCAATAATCAAAATAATAGAAAAACAATCAAAGCAACTCATATCAAAGCATCTTATATCCAAATGAAAGAGAAACAACCAAACCAACTCAATATCCAAATGATAAAGAAACAATTAAATTTATGATAAACACATAATATAGAAATAGTCAAATTTAAAATAACTAAAGATAATCATTGTTACCAATCATTTCTATGGCATCATGATAAGCAACTTGTTCGGTCTCATGTTGACTTTGTTTAGATTATGAAGAGGACACTATGGCATGTTCTTGATGTTGCACTTGCTGCTGAGATTGAAAATCATCTGTCACAATTTTTAGACAACGCAAACCTCTTGTTCTTTAAGCCATTAGTTATGTTGCATCAAATTATAAATAGTAAGAATATGTATATATAAACCATATGATTATAAATAAATAAAAGAATCATAATAAAAAAAGTTTTAAAATAAAACTTACATTTTTTAAATACTTATTCACTTCAAAGCTAACATCTTAGCAATGAATCACATAACACTCATATAAATCATAAAACGATACATATAATTGATAAAGAAAATAACAAACACCTATCATTATAAAATTAATTGCATTTAAAATATGCAAAAAATAGTAATTAAATATAAATAATATCTTTATCTTCTACATTAAGCCTCACCCAATTATGATGTTGCTCCCTAGCTACAATATGACTATTATTAGGCATTACATCAATAATATCATCTAATACAACCTCATGACCTATAATATAGAAGTCTCAAGGTTTGACCCTTACAACTAGATGTCACTCTAGATTTTTGGGATCTTGGACATAAAATGCTTATTCAACTTGAGAGGAAAATACATAAGGATCATCATCCATTTTTTTACCACTATGTATTATGCATGAAAAATTTATAAGGGTGAACCCAAATTCATTTGTCTTTGTTCTTGAACTATGGTAGACATCAAACCAATCACACCTAAATAAAATGACTTTAAAACTATTAAAATAATTTAATTCAATAATATCAATTAATCTATCATAGTAGTTCATCCCTCCAACTTTTGAAACATTAACAACACCATTAGTTTGTGTTGACCGTTACTCCTCTCAAGCTATAGTATGAAATCGAATTTCATTGATAATGAATCCAAAGAATCTCTTTGCAATGTTATTAAGGCCTCTGCCAAGACTTATAATATCTTTTGAAAGATTTGAGCCACTAATTTACAATACCTATAAGATAAATATAAATAATTAAACATGTAAAAAAATTATAAAATCATCCAAATAACATAATAAACCAAACTTACCCTATTTCAAAATCAATCATGAAACTTCTCATTAAGTAATTTATTTATTTCATTGTTATCAAGACGAACATTCCTAAGACGTTTTCTCTTTTTGTTGTTGATGAACTCTCTAAATTGAATACAAAATAAAATTGAAGGACTGTAATTTTCAAAAGTAAAAATAAAATTATAATGAATATACTCATTGGCGAAATGACACAATCGCATCAGAATGGCATAATGCATAATGATGTGTTTGCATCAATGATTTGTCATCTAATATGACCTTTTCAGCTTTCCTTATGGGCTTACCCGAACTTGAAAATAAATATTGCATATTTTTAGAAGGTGGGTCTAGATTTCACAAAGGCCTATTAAATTTTGTCTTGAGATACCTTGAACAAAATTGTATGCATTCATCAGTTATATAACCTTCAGCAATTGATCCTTCAAGCTAGGCTTTATTACTAACCATTGATTTATAATATACAAAAGACCTAAAGGTTACAAATGAAAATTAACATAGAAAAGTTAATTAAAGAGAGAAAGTAAAAGTGATAAATTAATAAGACACTTATGTATGACATACCTTTCTAGTGGATACATCCATTTGTACTGCACTGGACCACCAATCCTAACCTCCTCCACTAAATGAACCATCAAATATACCATAACGGTAAAGAAGGATGGAAGAAAAGTCCTCTCCATATGGCAAAGTGTTTCACATTCTTAGGCACTTGACAAAGGATATCTCACTTTTTTTTGTCATGGTAAAAGAAGCTTAAGGCAATCACTTTTTGCCATTCTCTCTAGTTTCAGCATATAGTTCACATCTAATACCCAAAAGCTCTAAATCAAGGCAAGCCTTTAAATTGTCTTTGGATTTACTATCAACATTCAATAATGTACCAAGAAAATTATCACACATTCTTTTCTATATGCATCACATTTTAATTATGATGCAATAAGTTATGCTCCCAATAAGATAATTCAAAGAATATGTTTTTCTTTTTCCACCACTTCAAAGCATTATTAAACTTTTTTTCCACATTTAGTGTATTTATTCATTCAACTCCTCATCTTTCTTTATTCCCTTTCCTTTTCTTTTAGACCTTTTCCTCTTTTTCTTTGCAGATTGATAATTTTTTCCTAATGTAAATTGAAGACCATCTAACTTCTTCAATACCTCACTACCAGTAGCATGTGTAGGTGCATGTCCTAGCTCTTCAAAATTATCAAAGAACTCTCTTTGATAATGAATCATATGATCATCAGGCAACCATTTACGATGACTCATATAACAAAATTTCTTACTCTTATACAAATATTTTGAACAAGTATTCTTTGCACAACAAGGGCAAGCATACTAACCTTTAGTAATCTAACCAGACAAGTTTGCATAAGCAGGAAAATCATTTATTGTCCACATCAATGCAGTATGCATGGTAAAATTTTATTTCTTCGAAGCATCATAAGTTATAACACCTTCCTACAATCATTTCATCTCTTTAACTAAAGGTTGTAAATGAATATCAATGTTATTTTTAGGACTCTTATCACCCGGTATGATCATTAACAAGATAAATGAAGATTACTTCATACAAATCCAAGGTGGCATGTTATAAGGGAGTAAAACAATAGGCCATGTACTATAAGTAGTGGACATTGTTTTAAAGGGATTAAAGTCATCAGGCATAAGGCAATTTTCATATTATGAGAATCAAAGGAGAAATATGGATAACGAGCATCAAATGTTTTCCTTGTTTCTCCCTCTATTGGATGCCTAAGCAAGCCATCTTTTTTATGACCTTCATGATGCCATCTCATGTCATTTGAGATTTTTGTTGATGTAAATAACCGTTGAAGCCTAGGTATTAAAGGAAAATATCTTAAAACTTTAACTGGCTTCTTATTTTTAACAAATGGAGTATTTATATTACTATTCAAATTGTGCTACTCTATTTCCTTATTAGTTTTTCATTGAAAGCTTTCACAAACATGACATGATTCTTGATTCTCATCTCTTTTACAAGAGTGGATTTTCTCATAGTTAAGTCCTAAAGCTTGAATAGTTTTTTTACCTTCATAATAAGACTTGGGCAAACATGCATCTTATTGAAATGCATTAATTAACAACTCAATAAGCATGCCAAATGGATTTTCTCATAGTTAAGTCCTAAAGCTTCAATAGTTTTTTTACCTTCATAATAAGACTTGGGCAAACATGCATCTTATTGAAATGCATTAATTAACAGCTCAATAAGCATGCCAAATGATTTTCCTATCCATCCTTTTAAGCACTTTAAGTGATGTAAGTGTAATATAAAAGATAACTTGGAGAATGTTTTGCATCCTGGGTATAGCTCCACATCCATATCTACAAATTACAAAATTCACTACTTTCTCCTTCAAAAGGTTCTCTTAATTGTTTTTTAATCCCTTCATATTGCATTCCCTTATTAATGTTTCTCTCTTAGCCAGTTACTCCATCTACATTCATTAGTTGCTTAATCGGGTATGTATAATGTGTCACATAATAATTCTACCATGTTAGCTAACCTAGATGGGTCCACCTCTATATGATCATCATTATGTTTTGCTCGAAGTTGTGTTTCATGGATAGTATAGGAAGATGAAGATGAAATAGCAACATTAGAAGATGGCTCCTCCCCATGAAAAACCTAAGTGGTATATCTTCTCAAGAACCCATCACCTATCAAATGTTCTCTAACATTGTTATAAGTTTGCAATAAACAAGTAGCACATTAAACACAAGGACAATATATTTTCCCACTATGAGATGCATTACAAAATGTAAAGACAAGAAACTTTTTTACCCCATTCTTATATTCATTACTAATTCTAGGCTTTTCCAACAACTCTTGTCCATTTTAGAAATTTTCAAGTCAAATTTAATAATACATAAAAAAAAAATAATGACAATAACAACTTTTAGAGTACAACAAGAAAGTGACAAAATAAACAAAAAAAAAAGTGTGTATGTGTACATATATATATATATATATATATATATATATATATAATGTCAATGAAAAATATAAATCTAGAAATGCTTGGCTTTTTAGATTTAGAGCAGTAACTTACAAAGCAATTAAGTATGGTCCATTACTTGGCTTTTTAGATCTAGAGTAGTAACTTACAAAGCAACTAAAAGCTTTAGCACTTTTTCCAATTGTTGAACTAATCTTACCCAACCCTACAATTTTTAATGATTTGCCACTGAGCTGAATAATAAAAAAAAAAAAATAGATTACTTGTTTAAGTACAATTTAGAAAATAAAAAAATAATAGAATAAAAATAGATAGAATCTTTAGTTCTACTTGTAAAGGCAATAAGAGGCACTTCAACTCCACTCAAAATATTTTTAAGATAAAACAAACAAGTATCTTGGAAAAATACTTGCATTGCATTACATTCAACATCCATTACAGGGAAAGACTGATTTTTTTTTTTTTTATAACTTTGCCTTAGACCTAGCTTAAATAGAGTTTCTTTAGATCCAACTTAAAAACATACGAGTTCAAACATATTAAAAACAATACTATACCCTTCGACCAATAAGTTTACAAGAAGCAATGAACTAACTTTTTGCCTATCCAAAAAAGCAAATTAAATTGCATACCAATTCTTGATTTTAGAAATTACACAATAAATTTTAGAAAATCAGAATATTCCTAATAACTAATTAAACATAATAATGCCAAAAACAGAACTTTTTAACATAAACTTCAATACACATATAACCAACTCTACCATATAAACATTCAACCCAATAAAGAACAAAGCAACAAAAACATTAGTGATTCCCACTAGAAAGCATGTACAACAAATTCCAAAAAGCAAACAAAGGGAAAACAAGATTTTAAAAGAAATTTCTCCTTCACCATTCCCCATTCCCATGTGACCTCTTAATTTTCGCTAGAAATCAAAACTAGCAATAAGCAAACCATGAGCAAAGACTGCATTACCCTCCCCACTTTCTACTTTCCTATCAACTTAAAGGAAAACGCAAATGCTACTTCCCCTTCTCCTTTTCATCTCTTTCGCTCTGCCTCTCCATTGCCCAACTCCTTCAACTCGACGCCATCTCCCTCCACCTAAACAATATACTCTTCGACCCATCAACCTTTCCCATCTCTCACTTTAAATCCCTCTTTTTAAACTACAACTCCTTCAGTTTTTTCCAAGATTAAACCAAGCCTTTTTTTAATAGAGAAAATAAAAGTAATCATAAATAACCAAAGCATACACAGATACATACCTAAACAAATTTTAGGTTAATGTCATTTATTTGGACCTCTGATGTAAAAGGATAAGAGTGGTTTTAGGCTTTTTGGTGAGAACACCGATTGTTCTACAAAGGTTAATCAAAATTACATTGATTATTTTAACAATGATTTATTAGCAATTTTTTAATGGCTTTGTTGGACATAGATTGTTTAGAATTGGGAGATAAGAAAAGGGAAAAAAATGGGGAAGACAGATGGTTTTCAATGAGCTAGGGCGTGCATAAACCCAAAAGAGTTTTTTGACTAAATATAATCTCTTAGAATATGCCACTTCTTTCCATAGTTGTCTCCAAATTTGAGTTAGAAGAGATAATTTGTTAAATCGTCTCTTAAAATTGTCTCACTGTTGAGGCGTAAATAAAAATTGCCTATACCAAATGCCTCTTTTTGTACATTAATATAATTAAGAGGCAAATCTCAAAACCACTTGCATATATAAAGTTTTTTGTAGTGATGGTTTGGCCACTCTCTCTTGATTTCTTTATGGGATCTTTTGGTTTCCTTTTTGTGAAAGTTTGGATGTATTAGGAATCTTTTGATTTCTCTTCTTTGAAGGTTTTGGTGTGATTAGTGTATAGTTTATTATTATTTTTCTTTTAATCAGACTCGCTGAAAAGATCAATGAATCTATATATAGTCGAAAGTATCCAATATAAAACATATTTACCATCAAGTAGCAAATTACAAAATTTTATCAAGTAATTTTGAATGGTTCATTGATATTTAACCGTTCTAACCAATCAAAACCAAATTTAAAAAATAATCAAATCGAACTAAATTTGTCGATTTGGATTTTGATTTCAATTTAGTTTTACTCACTTTTATACAAAATTTAATAGAAAGAATATTTTTTACTTGAATTTTTAATACGTCTCTTCTGATTTAGTTTAAATTTTGTGATTCCTTTTTTATTCTTTTGGACCCAAAAAAAAAACTAATTGTACAATAATGATCCTTATATACATAACAAGTATATAATGTTGTATTAATATGAATTTTAAATATTTAAGTAATAATTTTATTTACATATATAATTATTGATCATTTTAAATAAATTTTATTTTAAATAAAATTATTATAAAAATTAATAAATTATAAATATAATTTAAAATTTTATATGACATGCAACAACACCATATATGTGACATGTTTTCACCACACAGGCAAGGGCACTCAAAATCCTTGTCCCCCAACTCCTGTATGATCTTTCACTCTATCTATGTGAATGAATGTTTCTATAGAATTTACAGCAACAATAAAATAAATACACGAATCATGATTTTCACGTGACTAACAGACTCCAATCTATTCTTTCTGCTCAAAAACTCCATGTGAATATGAATGTGAACCAATCTCCATTAATGTCTCTGCCACTCCACCCAATGCTTCACTCTTCTTCGAGCATATAATTAATGCACATCCACATTAATAACCCGCCAAAATTTAGTACATATAACATGTTCTCTTCAAGTTGATCATATATGTAGAACCATAATTAAAATAATTAGACCTGCTAATTAAGTACTTTCATGATCATGATGACCCCATGGCTCTGTTTTATACGTACTGCTAGTTAATGCAACTATCAGATAATAAATTAATCGCGCGATCGTAAGGAAGCACAAATATACATTCTCCAAAAAGAAAAAAGAAGGAAGCACAAATATTTAAAGTAGTAGTATTAATTAATTAATTAATACTGGTCGTATCTATGCCAACACAATAGCATAAAAAGGCACCTTCTCAATATGTGTAACCTAGACCTTCGTTCCTTAGCCGCAACCATCAATTTTCTAGTGAAGCTTGAAGCCTCTTTATTAGCTTGCGTTGGTGGTGAAGAATTAACTTCTTGGGTTGTTAATGATGATGATGACGACGACGATGACGGTGATGAAGAAAAACAGCAACACTGACGCATCTTGACTTGATCACAACTGAGTCGTCGAGAGTTAGTATATAGTGTAATAAAGAAGAGGGAGGAGGGGAGAATAGATTTTTATAGGTGAGATCTGTTGGCTATGGACCACAAAGTTCAGGTATCTCAATTGTTTGTCTCCCCCATAACAGGAGCAAGAGACGTAGACAATTCAGGATGTAATTTTGTTAACACTAATCCAAACTAAGTTGTTAATCAAGAAGCTGCTCTTCCATAATACGGGTAATTTAATTTGTTCTTTATATAATGCACCAAACCATGTCCCGGTAGGATTTGAATCAATATCAATCATCAATCATCATATATATTATTAATTTCAATCTCACAATTAATTTAAATAATTATTTATTGTTTATCAAATAATTATTAATAATATAGTCATGTATCGGTATTTTAAGTTATATTATAAAAACAATCACATCAAAAATTTTAAATACTAAATTATAAAATTAATTATTATATAAAAATACTTTCTAAATAGGAAATTAAAAAAATTTGAATAGTAAAAATTTTAAACAAAAAGTTAAGATCATATAATAAAAAAATTTTGAATAGAAAATTAAAAAAATAAAAAATAAAAATTTTAAACAATATCTAAACATAAAATTTTAAAAACTTTAAAAGCAACAATTTTAAAAAGAAAACTATGAAGTCCTAAATTTAAACCTTAATAACCAAATTTCAAATAAGCTAACAATATTAACACTTTCTAAAATATTTATATGCTTTTCTATCAATTAATTAATTTAAATTTAACCATTTTGTCCTTCATTTAAAATAATATATAAATAGAAAACTATGAAGTCCTAAATTTAAAACTTAATAACCAAATTTCAAATAAACTAACAATATTAACACTTTCTAAAATATTTATATGCTTTTCTATTAATTAATTAATTTAAATTTTACCATTTTATCCTTCATTTAAAATATCATAACTTAACTATTTTATTCTTCATTTATAATTCATACATATCTTTTATTGACTTGTAAAAAAATAACTTTTTTTTTCACATTTTAACTTCCATAAAAAAATATTTAAAGATGATTTCATATTTCTGACAAATAAAAGACAGCAATGACGCATAAAAAATTTAAAAAAATGAATTAGAAATTTTTTTAAAAAAAAGCATATCTCTTTTGTCATTAGTTATAAGAAAATTTTCTTCTTCAAGTGTGACAATATTTTTTTTTTGAAAATTAATCTTTTAATATGTAACCACCCAATTTTTTGTTGTTTGAAACTTATCAAATTTTCTAATTATAGATTATCATTTAGATTTTAGACAAAAAAATAAAATGTAAAAAATATGTTGAAAATCATATTTAATTAGAATAGTGTTCAAAAAATAATAAAGTATAAAATCTGTAACGTGAGAAAATTGAAAATGGAGTCATTAGAGTAATATATATATATATATATATATATATATTAGATTCAGTTTTTTTTTAAAAATATCGTTAGGCTATCATAGTGTTTAGTGGCAGTCCAATTGTATTAGCCTACCAGCATGACAGTAATTAATTGAGACAAGGGCTGGGATGGATCCAGTAGCAATCGGCCCAACCCAACTCATATTGCGATCATTCTAATTTGGATTTTTGGCCCCTTTCAAATTTACCATATTACACTAATTAATCTTTAATTTTTATATATTATATTAAAACATCCTCTATTAAAATTTCTGTTAATTTAATATTATCTCTCATTTACATTAATTTCACCTTCTACGCTACTTCACCACCATTACTATCTCACTGTCAATAAAAACATCAAAGAAAATTTAAAAAATCAAATTTAAATTAAATTTATAATCAAATTTAAATTAAATTCATATCTAACTCATATCATTACCATATAATATAAATCAATGCAAATTAGAGCTGAGGATTGTATCATTCAATTTAAATTGAACGAAATAAATCAAAATCAAAGATACTTAATTATATATAAAATTATATTGAATTGAATATAATGTAAAACTGAGTAAAATCAAAATGAAAAAATAAAAAATTAATTTAATTAATTTAATTTTATAATAAATCTCATACTCAATTCACTCGTACTCTTTCTTTTTTTTCAAATATCTCCTTCATGGTACCTTTTCGGCATCTTTAACTTCAAAAAAAATATATCAATAAGATAAAATTTTAATAAATCCAAATAAAATATACACTGATTTAAAAGTCAAAACTTTTTTTTTCTTCCATTTTACTGAAAACTAAACAAAACCTATTCTAAAAAAAATAAAACTCATATCATAATCTTAACATTCTAAATTTCTTTGCTTTTTTTTTTTTTTTCCTTATCTTGGTTTTTTACGACTTCAACATCAATTTGTTTTTTGAAGTAGGAGTAAGTTTCAGCATTAGATTCTCTTCTATCACTAATCGACCATAAAAATATATATATATATATATATATATAGTCCACAACAATCAAAGAACAATATATATATATATATTGATAGATGTAGAGTTATTTTACGTAAACAAATTATATCATTTTTCATATCTATAAAGATATTGCTATGCTAAACACTATGTGTTTCAGTGTGAGTTCATCTTCTTTCTACTTTTGGTGTCGAAGGTAAAGATATAGAGAAGGAAAAACAAAAGACAAAATAGATATGTTGAAGGTTAGAATCTCTTTATACATCTTCCTCTTATTCTTCTTGATTTTTGCACTTACATTGTCATACCAACTATTTTGTTCTCAAATGAAACACTGACGGTAAAGTTTAAGTTTTGATTTGATATAAACAAAGTTACGAAATATTATTTTTAAGGCCAAAATATTTATGGATCTTCTTATATATGTGGTGGATAGGATGATGATCATTAGTGATAACAATTATTCTACTAAAATGGTGTTTAGTATAACTGATTGTTGATTGACATCAATCAGCTGATAAAATAGTATTTATTAAAAATCTAAAATAACAGCTGATAGTTTATTAATGTGTCAACCAGCTGCGGTTATAATTATCTCCTATTTGAAATTGTTTTTCAACCTCAGCTATTAATAGTTAATTAAAAAATAAAATATTATTTTTTAAATTTTTTATATTTAATTCTAATTATTTGTATAAAATAATTTATTTAAAATTATTAGATATAAATTTTATAAAAAAATTATATATAGGATATTTTTATTACTAAACATATATTAACATATATAATAATTAACATTAATAAAAATAATTATTAAAATTTCATAAATCCAAAATAATAATTGTAATATCCTAAAATTTGAAATAATATATTATAAAATACATGAAAATATATTATTTATTATATTTATTTGTTTATTTAATTCAATGTATAAACTATTAAAATTATACTCTTATTAGTCATTTTATAAATTAATAACAATATCTAAATAAAATTTATCAAACACTTAACATCAAACCGTTATCAGTTATCAGATATCAGCTAACAACTATTAGCACTCGCTATCAGTTATCAATTATATTTATCAATTATCACAAACAAACCCTAAATGATGGTGAAAATGATCAATAAAAGATGAGTAAAAATAAAAAATTTAAGAATTTGTTGTGTCTCAAATTGTAGGAAAATCTTTAAGAGTAATTTTGAAATTTTAATATTTTAAATAATTTTTTTAACTTTTATTATTTGAATGAATAACAAATATAAAAATTGTGTAAAATGATGAAATAGTATAATAAATTAAAAATATAGAGATATTGTAAGATAATATATGAAAATAAAGGACTAAGTCATACAATATGGTAAAACTTAAGGATCAATATTTCTCAAAAAAATTTATTTAAACCTTCTAATTTAAACAACCCAAAATCCCATAAGATGATGATGATAATAATAATAATAATAATAATAATAATAATAATAATAATAATAATAATAATAAAAGAGTACGTGAAACCAAACTGCAGACGAAGTTTTGCTTGAAGCGAAGGCAATCCAAATCCAATCTCTAATTAATTTGGGTTTCGTGTTGGAATCAGAATGAAACCCCAACAAGTTTTCTCTTTCTTAACCCCCCAAATTTTTAATAAACATATATTTTTCTTTGCAGTGCGTTGGTCTACTTTTTCTCAGCTGTCCGTTCCATCAATCAATTTTCTTTGAAACCCTAATTTCCCAAACTTATCTCTCTCTCTCTCTCTCTCTGTGTTTTCGTGTTGGGTATGTTGAAAAGTCCCCAACTTTATATTGCGTTATTACTTATCTTGTTTTCTTTTTCTGTTGTTTTCACCCTTTTGCTGTTTTGGTCTGGATTGGTTAATTCGTGGGTTTGTGATGTTTCTGTGTTTGAAGTTCGCAGAGACTTGTAATCCAAGCTTGGGTGTCGCCATGGCTAAAAGATCGTTCAAGCTCGATCATCCATTGGGTCTGTTTCTTTTGTTTTTTTAAATTAATCGTTTACTTGGTTGAACTTTTGATGCCTAATATCTGTTGATTTGAGTAATCCCTATTTCTTGTTTTTATGGCTGCTAGTAGTTAGAGTTGTTGAGTGCATGGCCAAAAATTTGTCTATGGTATGCAAAAACACAACTTGGTGGGGATTCTTCCTATGCCAAAAAGAAAAAAGATGAAATTTTGGCTGGCTTACATTGTTGATATTGGTGATCATTCTTATTTTATTTATATATTGGTGTGGTTTATAGCCGAATATAATCGTTTAGGTTGATTGAATAGTTTTTTTTTTTTTATCATGCATTGTTTTGTTCCAATGGAAAATGGCAGAATAAATTTTGGATACATGCTGGTTCTTTAGGAATCATGTTTTTCAGTTTGTATTTGATAATTTTTATGTTTCTCTATAATATTGTCTACTTCGTGTCAAATTTCTTGTTTTACATTTCAGAGAAGAGGCAAGCAGAAGCTGCTCGTATCAGAGAGAAGTATCCTGACAGAATACCTGTGAGTTTCTGTTTCTAAGTTTTTCATCAATCTAGATTCTGTCTCTTCTATTGAGTTTAAAATTTACAGAGTATGTTTTGTCTTCTTTCTGGGCATGCAATGCAGGTAATTGTGGAAAAGGCTGAAAGGAGCGATGTTCCTGATATTGATAAGAAGAAGTTAGTATATTCATTTGTGTTTGGATTCTCTTACACATTTGTGTTTCGCACTGAAGTTGTCATCTCTTTTCAGGAATTCCTAGTTGTATGTTTTGATGATTTCTTCTAGTTGTGTATTCATGCAGTGCTAGGTACCTGTGGTCGTTTTAGTTTTGGAAAGCTTATTTTATTGCCCATTGTTAGTGGTCATAGCCTTAAGGTCATATTTTGATATTATTGATATACTTGTGGTAAGTGTCTCTACAGCAGCAGCAGCAGCAGCAGCAGCAGCAGCAGCAGTAGGATTCTTTTTGCCAATTGGTCCACAGCTGTGGTGTTGGGCATTAAGTCAATTTAGGGTCATAGTTCATTAATAATGTAGGACGTATGATTGTGGAGATGTAAACTTAGTTCTCGATCCTCTTGTGTTGGTATCGTTTACTACCGTAAAATAAAAATATGTTGATGAACCTGAATATAGTTCAAATCATTGAAGCAAAGTTAATCATAGTTCACATGGAAATCAGTATATAGAGATCCATATGGTTATGAGCCATGTTTGGAACATGGGTATATATGTGGTATCAGTTATGGATGCAAGTTAAACTGCATGAGGGCATAATGAACTTAGATTGGTTTCCACCGATCTATGCGTAGATATAAGCCTACAATCTGAGGTGTAATTATGAAGTTTACTTACATTTATTACATGTTAGAGTTGATTGAATGGCATTGCCAACTCAAATTTGATCTCAATTCACTCTATAATTAGCTTGGATTTAATTGTTCTTTTTGTTGTGAATTTAGATATCTTGTGCCAGCTGATTTAAATGTGGGGCAGTTTGTCTATGTTGTCCGGAAAAGGATTAAGCTCAGTGCTGAAAAGGCTATATTTATGTTTGTGAACCACACTCTACCTCCAACTGGTGAGCAATGTTTTGTGATAAATTGCTATCCATGAATCTTATTGGTATCTTTTTGTGATGGTAAAATTCTTCTGTAATTGCAGCTGCTTTGATGTCTGCAATCTACGAGGAAAACAAGGACGAAGATGGTTTTCTTTATATGACTTACAGTGGGGAGAATACTTTTGGATCGCATCATGAGCAGCAGAATTTGACTATATCCATGAAACCTGGAAGATGTAAATTCTTAGCTGTCTGTTAAGTTTAATGTTCTGACTAGCTTTATCTATTCAGCTCGATTTAACTAGGATTCCTGGCATTAAGGTGCTTGAAGAAGTTTTATTTCTACATGGAACTGAATGGATGGATTAAATTCTACTAGTAATATCCAAATTACCTTTATTATTTGCTAATAATTTTGAGGTATCTTGCTCTGAAACTGTTATTGGTATTTGCTGTGTTGAAATGTAACAAATGAAGCCTGGAAATTGTCTGATAAATCATTCCCACACCCGGAACAAAGTTTTAACCGTCTCAATTATGGATTTTCTGGTTCTTGATCAATGCTTCAAATTATGTGTGTATAGATTGTAGGCTTAGTTTTATATTGGGGTTGGTAAAGAGCTAATCAGTTGATCGGAATGTTGGGTACCTTAAGCTAAGTAACAACCCTCGGTGCCAAGATCCGAGGTACACATACGACAAAATAACGAGTGTGGAAAAAAACCAATGCCACGAGTATCCCCCCTTTAACATATATAATATGAGCATTTAAAGTTAGATAACAGGGCGAAACTGTTTCAAGAACGGGTTGAAATACGACAAGACTTGAAAAAATTGATTGTACTCTCATTTAGGAGAGTCTGTTTTCTGGCATTTATTTTTGACCCATTTGAAGCTGTTAGATGCTCCAATCTTGATTTTTCGTGCTCCCATCATTGCGGCTGCTTTGGCTTTATTTAACCCTGGTTTGGTATCTGCCTTCTTGTTTTTGCTAGTGTCATTCTTGTTGGCAGCGTCATCTTCTACCATGGCACCAATTCCTCCTGCACCCCATTGATCTGCCCAGCTTGGTGCCGCACTTTCCATTGCTTCGTGCTTTAGCTATTATCTGAAAAATCTAACAATCCAAGAGGAATATCAATAATCAGGAACGTACAAGACTTGTACAGAAAGAGAACACATAGATCGAAGCAAAGATTATCTTGAAAGAATTGAGGGAAGCAATGCAATTCTTTATAAAAAAGCCATGAAAATATTAAAATTTTTATATTTTTATATTATTTATTTCCCAGAGGAAGCTATGAATAAATCTAGATCTATAGCAAACAGAAGTAGAGGAGTAGACCAACCAGAACGAAAGAGGTCAATAGATTTGCTTCTTATGGAGGCAAAGGAAAAAATTTAAGCAACATAATTCAACTATGAAACAATAACATAATCAAGGAGCAGATAAAGATACCTGAGGATGGCTTGGACTGAGAAACTTGATAGAAGAGTTGATGGAAAATGATTAAGTGCTCAAGGACCTAATAAACTGATGAAAAGAAAAAGGGCCAACTGTGGATGGGCTGTCTTTTACCTCCATTCTATTCTATTTAACCTTTTTTTATTATTATTATTTTCTAAAAAAAGACACACCAACTCACTTGTTTCCCCCTTTGTGAAGCAAACAATGTTTGGAAGCTCCCTGCTTCGTTGTGTCCATTAAAATATTCTTATATGATATAATTAGTGGTAAATCTAAGGTTTAGTGTTTATCCACTCATGGCTTCCTTCTTCTGGTTCGATAACTCAAAAGGAAAGTGGAGGATGATTCATCCCTTTTATTTCTCCTTTAATTTTTCTGTTAATTTTGGTTGTTTGTTGTACAATCTTTCAAGATTTTGTGCCTGTTGGTAAATGCCAATTAACTTCCTTTTTCTCATAATTTATTCCTTAATTTCATCCTAAAATTAATTGTGTATTACTACCAAAAAGAGATATTAGATTTTCCTTGCCACTGCACATATCCATGGGATATATGTTAGATATATGCATAATTTTGTATACACTGAAATAAATAATTTAAATTTTATATTTATATTTGAATGATATTTATTTAATTATAAAGTGTGAATTGTATGATATTACAATACATTCTAGCAAATATATAATTTATTTATAGTTCACATACAGGGATTGTGTATTATGATTGATTTACAATTACAACTATATTTATTAAAAAAAATATTGAATTTTTTAGACAAATATGACTTGAAAGTCTTAAAAATCACTCATACCAAACTATTTATTATTTTATTTATTTATTTCGAATTTTATTTTATTTTCTCTCGAAATTTTGAAAGAAAAAAAAAATGTAATGCTTCTATTTTATGGAACAAAAAGGGTTCAGCATATAAACAAAGTTTGCGAGTAGCTATTCCCAACTAATCGCTAACAACTATACATACTTGTTATGTATATCATCTGTGAGACTCTCTGACTTATTTTAGAAGAGGTGATTAGATTTTAATACATAATATATTCTATGCAATATTTGTACTCTTATACATTTTATGGCTTTACAATTCATTGTTATAAGCATATTAGGTGGTTCTTTGAAATTTCTGGTATTTGATTTATGTCTGTGAGATGCACTTTGATAGAAATAAGAAGTTTTAATTGAATTTTTATTATTTTTTGAGATATATAATATTTATATTTTGTTTTTTCATAAATATTTGTTATATTTATTATTCTTTGATTTTCTTTTTAGTTCAAATTATAAATAAAATGTATAAGTTTGTCTTGTTAATTAAATAGTTTTAATAGTATTTTAATTTTTTTTATTTTATTTTTTATAGACATTATTTAATTTTTTGTTCATGTGATTTGTATATTTTTATTTCAATGCTTTTATTTTTTCAGGCATAAATTAATCTTAATTTAAATTAATTAATAGTTTTTATTTTCTCTCTTTTCAACAATTCTCAAAATTGAGCTATTAAATTTTTCTTTAGGATGACATGATTGTAGTTTTTTTTTTTTTTAAAATTGTAGTTTGCTTATTTTGAAGTTTGGAAGAAATTTAATATAGGATAAAATAATAAATAAAAGTGTCTTTTCTAATTTTATAGTTAAAAATAGAGTTGTGTTACCTTCTCATCAAGAATAATCATCTTAGTGCCATGAAAACTTTGATTTTTAAAACTGATATCTCATAATTTTGATATCCTCACTTTGATTCTTCAGTTATCTTTGTTTGAATTTAAATTCTTGATTAATGATTATTATTGACATTTTTTTATCTAAATCATCACCTATTAAGAGTGAAAATAAATAATTAAATTAAGTAATTAATTTTGATTCAGTATAAGTAGAGACGTCAAAAAAGGAGTTGATAAAATTTCATGATATTTGACATAAGACATTTGATAAAAATAGAAAATCAATGCATAAATTGTAAAGTATAAAATGTGAAGTAAAAAGAGTAAATGACAATAGTTTTTTCATAAAATTTATAATTTATATTCATAAATATATTATAAATACCATTAACTTTCAAATGGACTAAAAAGTCAATATTTTTCATATTCATGCAGTGTAGGAAATAAAATAATTTCTGATATAATTGATAAATAAATATATTTAGAATTAATGTGATATTATAAATGTTGTAACTAACAATTAAGTTTTAAATAATGATCATTAGTTACATTTTGAAGGTTTAAAAAATTTATGATATAATTTGTAGATGAATGTCTTGTGATTATATTTTTAGAGAATAAAACAATATATGATATAATTTACAACATAATTTATGAATGAATTTGATTATCATTTACACATAGTATTTGTATTTTAAATATTATAACTGACAATTAGTAAAATATTATAACTCAATTAAATTTGAGGTTCTTAATTCAGTGTGTTAAAATAATTTATTAAGAATTATTTAAAAATTTTAATATTGAGTAAAGTTGAAAAATCATATTGAGTTTAGTAGAACTTTAAAATTTGGAGCACAACAACTAATTTTTCAACCGGATTAGCACTAAAAGTTTTTTGAACTTTAATTTATCTAATTATAAATCCAATAATGTTTATAATATATATACAATTTATTCAATTATGTGGCAAATTATGTATCTTTAACGCTTCAAAATTGTCAATTTACATTACCTATGAGACATAATTTTTATCATACTGTTGATTCGAATTTTCAAATTCCAAGAGATCAAATTTGTATTTTGGAATTAAAATATCACCATCACTTACTTCTTCAACAACTGTTTTGTTCAAAAAACTAATTATATATTTGTTGTCCCCAATAACTCGATAATGTTCCTTATTGAGAATGATATTGAAATGTTTGATCAAATATATTTTGTTTTTTTTTCAACAATCCTTGAAATTTGGCTGCTACATTTTTCTTTAGGACAACATAAATATAATATGCTTGTATTGAAGTTAGAAAGAAAATTAATATAGGATAAAATAATAAATAAAAATGTTCTACTTATTTTTCTATTTTTAAAGTTAAAAAATGCATTTTTATTACATTCTTATCAAGAAAAGTCATCTCGACACTTGTATATTGATTCTCCAATCATCCTTTTATGGATTTAAATTATTGATTAAGGAGTATTGTTGATCTTTTTTAGAAAGTCATCTCCTATTAAGAATTAAAACAAATAATTAAAATAAATAACTAATTTTGATTTACCATAAATATAGAAATCAAATAAATGGAGTAGACAAAATCTCATGATATTGTACATAAAGTATTTGGTAAAAATAAATAATAAAGTATAAATTGTGAAATAAAAATGGTAAAATAGAGATGACAAATTACTATAGTTTTTTTTTTAAATAAAATTTGTACTATACATAGAGTTTGTTATTATAAATATGATATAAATGTCATTAAATTTTATAATTGATTAAAGCCTCAATATTTTTTGATATTCACTTTGAGTATTAAAGTGTAAAAAAATGAAATAATTTATAGCATTATTTGGCATAAAATATGGTATTTTAAATATTGTAACTGTCAATAATTTTAAAGAGTTATGTTTAATTATATTTTGAAGGTTTAAATAATTTATGGCACAATTTTATGAATGAATGTATTGTAGTTATAATTTTAGGTAATAAACTAATTTATGGTTTGAATAATTATATTTGATATTAATATGAAATTTTAAATATTGTAACTATCAATAAGTTTTACATAGTGATCATAAATTATTTATAATATAATTTACGCCATAATTTATTAATTAACTTAATGATTTAATTTATAGTATAATTTTTGAATGATAAAAAGGGCAGTAGGAAGATATTAATAATTTTATTTGATATTGATGTGATATTTTAAATATTATAACTGTCAATTATTTAGTATTAATGTAATATTTTAAATATTATAATTGTCACTAAGTTTTAAATAGTATTCATTAATTATATTTATGATATAATTTATGAATGAATTTAATTAAATTACCAACAATAAATAATTTTTGAATTTAAAATATAATGAATAATTTGTAATAATCCATTAGAAAGAAATTATGAAGAAGATTATGAAAGAAAGGATGTTGTTTGTCATATTTATAGGAAGTCACTTGTCAATATTTGAGAGGATTTTGCTTATATATATATGTATAAAAGATTACCTTTTACTTCTCAAGTTTCATTGAATACAAATACTGTTTATTTTGAAGATTTAAGTGATAATTTTATATCTTCCCTTGTACTTTAGTTCATGCATTTCTATTTATTATGTGAATAAATATTTTCTTTCTTCTGCTCAAAAAAAAAAAAAAAAAATTGTTATAAGGATATAGCATGTACACATTATTTTCCCAGCTAGTTAAATGAAATATGAAGCTGGCACCTGCTCTTTATTTCTAATGGATTGCAGCAACCAGATAAACAACTCCTCTAGTAGGGCTTGTGTTAAATAAAGTTAGAAAAAAAATAAAATAAAATTCAATATATTACTTAAACAAGCCTTTTTTCACTTCTACTTTCTTGACAATCATTGATCCATCAATCAATCACTCCATACCCACATGATTAAATTAAGAGGATGGTACATCTACACTACACTATGGTTGCAAGCGGCTGCAAACTCAAAACATATGCAACTCAAATAATTCATGATCATCCATCAACATTAACATTTTCCTTTCCTTTCCTTTGCTTCCCTCTACTTAAAAAAATATATATATATTACCTCCCTTTTGGTCAATTTTTTCTCTTCGTGAGTTAAAAAAAAAAAAAAAATTATTTAGATTTCCTTACTGACTTAGATTTCTTCATTCTGGTTGCCTTATTATCACCATTACTCCACGTGTACCCACCTGGTATAGCAAATGGATCCGCTTGTTGTTGCTCTACTGAAGTAGGAAGGCAACGTTGCTGCTGCTTGCTCGTCGATTGGCTGTTGTTTCGCCTAAGCCATCCGGTCGACATCGATGAAGAGGAGGAAGAACAGGAAGGCAATGTTGAATAATGGGCGTCTGATTTCTGATCATCCTCTGATGATGATGCTACTCTTGCTCCATTAACAAAATGTCTAGGACTTGAAAGAGGAGTGTAAAACAATTCAGTTGGTTGTAGCTCAACAAACTTGGTGAATGTTATCACCACTCTCACTGTAGGGACTACCGGAATTGCTACCTGCCTCAACCAAAAAAACAAAAAATTCAAACAGCAATCACCAACATTAATCACATACTTTACGACTAAATCAAATTGACTCACTTTCAATATAGGGGTTTTTTTTTTTTTTTTTTTTCTTGGTTAAGGACAGAATCGGGTTGGTCTTCTAGTCAAGAAGTCAAGGATTCAAAATATAGTGGGACCCAAACCATTCAAACATTGGAAAAGTTGGGCCCCATATTAATGACCGTAGGATTAAAGAGACCTAACGGAGACAGCGGTCCCCACAAAAGCTTCCTCTGCACTAATCATAATTCGGTTCGGAGACACTGCTTTTTGTTCGTTGCTTTGCTTAGACCATCAAAAGAACCAAAAGGACGTAAAAATAACCAAAAACCATTACGATACTATGGGTCCCACAATTTTCCATTAATTTTCAATCATACCCTTACAGCCGTACCTTAACCGGAAACGTCCCCGCCGGGAATTTGGTGGTGAGCAACTCCCGCATTCTCCTCACTGCCTTCACTTTATTGGCCAAAATATCGAGTAACGGAAGTAACTCCTCCGTCTTCAATGGAAACTGCTCCGTTAACCAAACTGACGGCCTCAGACTCCTCACGTACTCCTTCTCCTTAGTCTGCGGTGTCGGCGCTATGGTTACAGCCGATCTTCTCTGCGCCGCCGACATAGCCGCAGATGACGGGATTATGTCCACGCTCTTCCTCCCAACCGATACCCACTCTCTCTCCTCCCTCACAAAACTACTATGCCTCCTCCTGTCGTTATTATTACTATTAAACCCGAAACTCGGGTTCTCGGCCACTAAGAACCCATCGTCGTCTTCGTCCAGCTCCAAAGGCAACACTTGCTCGCTCCCTGCAACGTCGTTTTCGTTATGAGCGACTTTGCGCGACCGGAAACTGAAAACGACGTTATGCACTTCGTACACTTTAGCTTTCCATTCTCCTACTGACTCAGTTTTCTCCTGTCTTCTCCAGTTGGTTCTGCCTACGAGCTCGGCTTTCGTTACGTCCATTCCTGGCCGGTAGACGCTGGTCTGGGAGCAGAATTCAGCAATGTCGGACTCCCTCATCGGAGCTCCTGCGTTTTCGAATGCATCTAAGATTTTGCGATCGTCGCGGTTGAGGACGAGTAAGGAACCCGGAGGAACGTTGTGGATTTGGTCGCCGTCGCCGAGGAAGAGAAAGCTTTGGTCGGCACGTTGGATTTTCAAGCCGTCGAAGCCGGCTAAGGAGGTGTCGGCTCGGAGATTACCGTCTCGCTTCCAGATCCTGTATGTGTCGGAGGGAGCGATTTTGCCAACAAAAGGAATAACAGAGCTCTCGAAATGGAAGGAAATTTCCATATAAAAGTCTCGCATTCTGCGGAGGACAGCGATGACACGGGGCAAGCGTCGACGCCACTTGGCCCAAGCAGAACGGTGGTGAAGGCGTAACAAAATGGAGGCGATTTCGGAGTTGCGGCGACACAGGGCCTCCTGGAGAGGATTCCATCCGGCGGCGTTTTGAAGAGAGACGTCAGCACCGGCAGCGGCAAGAGTACGGGCAGCAAAGGAGTCGTTTAATCGTACAGCGAGATGAAGAGGGGTCTCACGGAAGGGAACGTCGCGGCGGTCGAGAAAGGAAGAGATCTGATCGGAGAGTCGCTCCTGCGTCAAGGAGTCAGACTCGGTGTGGATGAGAGAAGGATCGGAGAGTCGAGGGAGAGTAGAAAGGAGTCTGGAAAGAGTAGTGTGATCACCTAAAGCGACGGCGTAGTGGACGGGGCAGTGGGAGTAGTCTTCAACTTTGATAGCTGGCAACGGCGAGGAGGAGGAGGAGGAGGAGGGGAATGTCTTGGACATGATGTTTGGAGGAGTGGCGATGTTGGAAGAAATGAATGAGAGAATTGTCGTGTTGTTGATAAGAGGGAAATTAGTGGTGGTTTTGGTTGGGGAGCGTGCGAAATCTGGCACGGCTTTTCGTGAATCTCATTGTGCTTTATTGCCAGATACAGCAGGGGAGGGGAGGAGAGTCCGTGTCCTCTCCATATTTTTATTCACTCGTACTGTTCCTTTATTTTTTTCTCTCCTTCCTTTTCAAGTTCATGTTTGAAAAGTAAACTGGGAAACGCATCTATTTATTTTGGTATCAGAAAATAAATTCGAAAAAATTGATTTTAGACAGATAATATGTATAGAAAAGAGCAGAGCAGGGCCAGGCAAGAATTAGATTAGAAGAGAGGGTGAGCAGTCAACACAAAATAAATGATGAGTGATGGACAAGTTTGGTGATAAACACAATTGTTAACGTTCAATTTGGGAACATTAGAGCCAAATATGGCAAAAAATAAAGGAAGGAAAATGGACAATGATGCTATTGTTTTAATTTTTTTAAAATAGTGGGACATACCTACCAATATGATATGGGATTTCCTTCGTCAAAGCATAAAATTGTCGTGACCAAATGCGACTCAGAACAGAGGAATGTGTCTGCATTAAGCCGGACCATATCCTAACGAATTTTTGCTCCGTTCAGCGTCATCATCATATTTTTTTTAAGCTTTGCCCCTATCTTCTTGTCTTCGTTTCTTCGGTCAATTTACCCTCTCTTTCTCTTCCTTTTTTTTTATTATTATTATTATTATTATTCATCTTTCAATAGAAAAAAAAAAAAAAAAAAAAAACGTAAGTCAGATCATAAACACTTCATATATTGATAGATTATAAGTTCAAAATTACAACATGTTATGCTTCAAATAAAATCATAAGTGCTTATATATATATTCTGCGTAAAAATCAAACAACAGACTATATGTATAAATTATCAAATTTGTATTGAATATAAAAGTCAATTATGATATCTATAATTTATTTTTAATTACATCATTATTTTTGTTAATATTTTATCTATTTTCATCTCAAGAATGCAATTATGTATTTATTTTTATGATTTTTTTTAATTTTTTATAACTCCGATGTGAGTTTTTAGTTATTCTTTCATCGAAATTAAGGTCATCTTATAAAAAAGTTATTATTATAGAATTGTTTTATAATATTATTAAATAGATTGATCAATTTTTTGTAGTAATTCAATTGAATTTACTTGAAGACAAAAATATTGAGTTGTGGCTTTAGCCACTAAATGAAGTGTGTTTCTCGCTATTATGCAATATTTAATATACTATTAACATGATTGTCTTTTTATAAAAGAATATTTTCATTTTTCATACCATATTCAACATATTTGATGTTAATATGATGTGTCGTGGATTGTAAGTTTTAATTTTTTACATGTATTAATATTTTTGTTTTTGAGATTTATTCTTTTGCATCTCAAAAAAAAAAAAAAATCACCTCCTCTCTTCAACATTTATAAGGATTTATTTATATCGATGTATTTGAGCTTAGAGGATTAAAGTTTGACATTTGAAATATCAAATTAAGTGTTTGGATGAGCTAAGATAATTAAATTTGAATTTAGACTCACATAAAAATAGATGAATTTCAAATCCTCCATTTGAATGCAATTTTTTTCTAAATTGTACAATAAAAGTATTTATTTATTATTTCTTTTGGTGATGTCCCAAAATATGTGTCCATTTTTATTCAATAAAAAATATTTATAAGCAACTTTCATAATTTACCATAATTAATTACTAAATTAGAAAAAGTATATTTATTTTCTCATTAAATATAATTGAAGGTATAAGTGAGAAAATATAATACAAATGTGAGTTGATAAATCATCAAATATTTTTTCTTAAACAATGTGAAAATTAGAGATGACAACTTTTTGGGATAAAAAGAGTAATATTTTATTGCCTTTTTTTTTTTTTTTCTAATATCAATATTTGATTAATCCCTTCTCAAACAATTTTAAGTCGCACTCTCTCATCAATGTGGTGCTTTAAGAGATATTTATTATCTCTAAGTACCGAGTCCAAAAATCAAACTCAAACACGTAAAAAATGAGCAAATTTCCTTAATCATTTAAACTAATATTTGAAGTTCCATCCAAATGTACTTTAAGAAAACTTACATATCTATCTTTTTATTACTTAGGTTAATCTTATTTATTTAGTTCTTGATTAGCCACTAAAATATTGGAGTGAGCCAATGATTATTCTTGTTGTGTTTGTATTGGAGATCCAATACCAAATCTTCCGCTAGTGATTCCTCCCTTGTGTATGGAAAATATCTTTGTAAATACGAAGGTATGGATGAGGATTGAGGCTTGCCTTCTATTTTTGAGACTCTGCATCGGAATTTGGAACTGATAAAAGCAAAATTAAGTAGCCTTCCATAGAGGAAGCAGAGCCCGCTATTCGGCCCTTTTTACCCATAACTTGTTTCTCCTTGGGCCCGTTTTGTTCCTCTGTTTTACCCATATTCTTAGTTTGGTATTTACTATTTATTCTTTGCGATTTCATTTTAGCTTTATTTCCAAATTGATCTTCTATATGTTATTTTAGCATCTGGTAAATTCTGAAAAGAAATGAGATTTAAGGATTCTTTTACCTTTTTATGTTTAATATTAAGATGGTAAAACATATATTCCTTTTTTTTCCAATGAATTATAAAAAAAAGTTAAATGCACTATAATCTCGTAAACAAATTATGACAAACAAATCGTTCTTAAGCTATCTCAAGACTCTAAAAAGTGAAAAAGAATTACGAGATTGTTCAGATAATACAAGACGGTCTTAATCTAATAATTGGTCATTTTATGTGAGAGTTAATAAATCATCCAAAAGATTAGATTACATGCCAACTTAAAAAAAAAAAGATAACGGCAACTCTTTTGGGCCACCCATGCATGCTTAGATGTCGTGATAAAGCACAAGCACAGACAAGGCAAAAGTGGACTGGGGCCAGAAATCAACGGCTCTAATCTAATCTAAATAGGGATAAGCAAAAATTTGACTAAGTTGAACCAAATTGAACCAAATCGATATTATTTAAGCAATTTGATTCAATTTTTTGAATGTAAATTAATTTAGTTTGATTTTAATTTTAAAAAAATGATGATTATCAATTTCAATTTTGTTTTCTTATAATAAATTTAATAAACCAAAATTGTTAATAAATCAAATCAATTCCAATTGAACTAATATAAATTCAGTTTTCTTAAAATTTTGATTCAAATGTAATATTTAATTTACTTGATTTTAATAAAAAAAAATAAACTAAACAAAATGAATCAATGAAATGCTCGCTATTAAATCTAACAACTTAAAGAGAAAGCTATTAAGAGATATTTGGGCTTTTTAGTTAAACACCACAGCAAGCCAAGCAACATGCTTCTTTAATCATTTCGATTGATACAACAAAGGAATCAATTATTTTGCATGTATCCATCTGTCTCACACGCGAATAAATGTGCGTCACAACTCACAAGATGCATATTTAGTTACAATCACCAATAATATATGGGCGTGGACAGCCCATATGATTGGTTGAGAAGCCCAAAAAAAGAGCCCACTGCCCACTGCTGATGCTGAATTTAAGGTTGGTCTCTGAAGCAAACAAAGATATTATTCGATAACCCACACGTTATATAAAATTGACGGCACAGCTCACGTATTATCCACGTGTTTTAAATTTACGGAACTTGGCTATTTTATCAACTAAAAGATATTTCCATTTACATGGACATCATTTGTAATCGTAAATAATTATTTATTCTAAATTAATAATGTTGTTTAAGAAGTTCTATTGAATAGATTGCTTAATCTTCAAGTACCGCAATCAAAATAGATTGGCACCGAATGTTTGATAATTTTTTAAGTGAATAATTCCACAAAATTGTAATTTTATTAACAGATTTATTTATTTAATATATTTTTTTCTCATTAATTAGATAATAAAATTAGACTTTCAAAATGATATTCATTAAATATGAATTGATTTTTCTTTACTTAATATCTATAATTAATTTCTCAATTCTCATTATGAACTGTGATTCATCTCCATCATTTTGATATTCTGTTAAATCTTTTTTTTTTTTTTTTATGAAATCTCTGATTTTAAGAATTTCAGTTTTATTTATATGCTCAATTTTATATGAAAGGAAAAAGAAACTTAATTGTTAATATGAGCAATTTTCTTTTGATTTTTATGTCATTTATATCTTTTGAATTTAATAAAAATTTAACAATTAAGTTTCTTCAGAATATACACACTAACGCTTGAAAATATATATGAAAATAAGTGCACTTACATAGTAAGTTAACCATCTTTAAATTTATTGACTCCAAAATTAATAAGGCACTTTCTTAATTCTTAACTCTTGTTAAGTCATGGTTCTCATAAGTAAGACCAATAAAAATTTTAAATTTATATTGAATTTATCAGTCCTCTTTTGATAAATTTTAAAGGTTTTTTAGTAATAGGACTTGAATGAATAGCAAACTTCAACATCCACGACTTCATCTAAAAAGCGATTATTGATATCTTTTTTTTTGGGTATGAGAAAGAGGAAAACCCCAAATCCTTTTCGTTTTATTTGAATTATGGGTTTTATTAGTCATTATTTGTCAATCAAATAGCAGCAAAGTCTGGATACTTCATAATCACAAGTCCAAAGAGACATTTAGGTGAAATTTTTTTGGTGACAATGACATCAAATCTTGATACAGTTTATTGTCCTCCCACCTAACCTCAAGGCCCCATATACCTCACAATAGCATAATAAATCCATGGATGATTAAACCACTCAATAGATTTTATTTTATTTAAGCACTGACTATGCGTATATTATTTTTGGCAACGATTGCTTTTAAGATATCCAATAATATCCAACCTTAAGAAGAAGAGTTTATCTTTAATACATGCATGCATGATTTGACGGTAGAAAATGTCAAGCGAAAAGAACGAGTACAATTCATCCCCTTTAGCTTAATTCTACCATCGGCTGCTAGTGAAGCTAATCAACTAAAATAAATTGCAAAGGCTGAATTTACTTCCTCAATTTGTTTTTCAGATGTTTAATTAAATTTAAATTTAATTAAGACATACATTTCAGTTTAGTTCAACTTACCTAACTTTATAATAAAATATAAGCTTAATATTAATTTAGATTCAAACCTTTACACATCAGTACAATTCTAACTCAGATTTTAAAAGTTGTCAAAATATGATAGAATCATGAATTTGAATGCAATGTTGACCTAATATATGTCTTGATCAAAATTTATAATAGCGTATAGTTAGAATTATGTTTACATAAATATAAAAGCACTTGGGGGAAATTCATTAATATTTACATAACTTAAAGACTATATAATAATTCTCGCTGACTCTTCCACATCTAGAAGGGGGGGGGGGCGAAATATGGTCAATCATTCAACTATTGTTAGGAGAAAATGTGTGATATGATACGAGTTGTTAGGGGTTCCAATAATCTATTATGACCTAATTCCTAACCATACAAGTAAAGTGTGGAGGTTTAGTTTTTTATTAATAAAAAATGTAACTTTCTTTTCAAAAAAAAGTTAATTTGTGTCAATGCATAAATTAATTTAAAAATAAGTTTTACCATAAAAAAATAAAAGAATGAGATAAGTTTTCAATCAATATAACATAACTATACCTAAACTTTAAGACATTAATTCTCTAGCAACATTTGAACAACTTTTTTTATTAGCATGAGAGACTTTATTGCGTGTTAATGTTATTGGAAGCGATAGAATTTAAGTACTATAAAGAAATTAAATTATAAACAAATATAAATAGAAGACATAATATTTTATATGATTTTCTTATAATAAAGTTATATTTATAATATCTAAGATGATTAATAATTCACTATAATGGAGATTATAAATAAATTTTAAAATTAATATCCAACTCTACATAAAATATGTAGTCACACATAAAAAAATACTCTTTCAAGTTAATGAATATTAGGGTGAGAGTACAAAATAAAAATGGTAATTTATAATCCAAAAAACCTATAATTTTCTCTAATATGAACCTCGTCCATATTAAAGAAACTTTCAAAATTATGAAAAAAAAACAATATATTCGTTACAATTAAATTTAATTCAAAAAGAAAACTCATAATTATTTACTTAGCTAAAACTAAATATAGAATTTATATAAATTAAAACTCTTAAATTCAATAAAAATTTAGGATAAATTCTGACATGGTGGAGGATGCAACCCTTATGAGTAAGATTCTAATTTGTTGAATTTATTGAAATGAAGCCAAAAACATTAGACTCATGGGATAGAATGTTGGATACAAAGGTTTTATGAAAAGTTTGAAAGGTTGCAATTTCATCTTGAAAAACAATAATTTTAAGTTGCTCTATATAAATTGGGGTTAACTTCTCAAGTTAAATTGAAGGATGAAGAGAAGAAATGAAAGGAAATCAAAATAATATCAGATTTGTTTTAAAATTGACTTTAGAATCTAATAATGATATTTGGACACTTATAGTATATGTTCACCTTGTGTGAAAATAAATTTGTTAATAAATAATTATTATTTTATTTTTAGAATCAATTGATAAATTATATATTAGAGACAATTAATATTAATAATTAATCAATTTTAAGTTTCAGACATATTTTGTCTAAATAAATATCAAGATGACTATCTCTAATAATTCTATTTTGTTTGTTAAATACATAGGAAATTGCCTTTTATGATACTCATTATCTCAACCATGCTTTTTTTTTTTTTAAATCAATTTAATAAGAACTTCTTAAGAGAGACTTTTAGGACTATTGTCAATAAGTGTCTAAACTTTGATATATCTTGTGGAAATATTATCATAATTCTACAGTAATTCATTCTTTAAATAAAGTGATTTTTATCATATCTCAAAATTTCGTTTCATATCCATTGTTATAATATGAAAAAGAAAACATAATAGTAGCATTTCAAAGCTATAATTACAATAGTTAGATTTTTAGCACTAAGATATTATAATAATCAGAGTGAAAGAGTGTTATTTTGATTTTTTGAATGTGTGAAATTCTGTATAAAATGTTTGATAATAAAAATGTAAAAGAGTTATAACTATTTGAAATTATAATAGTTTCATTTTGTGAAAGTTTCGAATTGAAATTTTTTGCAGGTATAATTATTATAATTTTAAATCAAATGATCAACTTACTTTTAAATTTTATTTATATTATATTTTTATTATACTTATCTTAATAAGTTTATTTCACTTTCTTTTACTTAAATATTATTAAAATGATTAAATTTATAATATTTATTTTGTATAATTATCTTTATTAAAGTTTTAATGATGAAATTATTAAATTTAATTTTACATAATTAAATTATTTAAATTTACAAAATTTAATAAATGATAATATTTTTTTAAAAAAATTGCAATACTAATTTTTATGATAAAAAGTTAATATAACATATAAAATTTAACTAAATTATTTATATACATTTAATTATTAATATAATAATTAATAATTTTTAAAATAATTAAATATTAATTAATAATTAGTAACAATTATCATCAATATATATTATTAATTTTAAATGATTGTTTATCATTTATTAAATAATTGTGTATAAAACAACCGCATATCATTATTTTATATTATGTTGTAGAAAACTATCATGTCAAAAAGAATTTCTAAATAGGAAATTAGAAAACTTAATTGTGATATAAAAAATAAAACTTATAAATAGAAAATTAAAAAAATAAAAAATAAAAATTTTAAATAAAAGGCAATATCATGTACAAAATTATAAACAATAAATTTTAAAATTTTAAAAGTAAAAATTCTAAATAATTTATAAACAAATTTTTGAAAAACTAAAATGTAAAAATTCTAAATTGGAAATCGAGATTTAAACTAATTATATTAATTATTTAATTTTTTAGTATACAAATGTGAACAACAGTATAATAGATCGTTAGAAATCATTTCGTTCAAGTTTAACAAATTTTATCTTAAAATTATATTACCAAATATTTAAATATAAATCAAGAAACGATCTTTTATATAATTATTCACATATGCATATATAATTTATAATTATTTATTAATTTTATTTTGAATATGAAATACTCAATATTATATACTTAATTGATTATAATAAATTATTTCGTTCAATTTTAATAAATTTTCAATTGAAAATTATGTCATATAAAGTTAAAATGATGAATCAATAGACAAACTTTTGTTAGAACTAACTCCGTATATAAATATAAATTTGAGAAATTTGTTTTATCATTTTATTTACTTTATAAAAATTTTGTACAAATTAAATTATTATTATTATTATTATTTATTAATTTTAATCATTTTACTGATTAATTAATTATTTAATAAAATAATATTAAAATTATTATTATAATTATGCTACATAATGCGTGAATTTGCTTCTATTATATATTATTAATTTTAGTCTAAAAATTAATTTTAAATAATTATTTATCATTTATCAAATAATTATATATAACATAGTCATATGTCATTATTTTTATTTTATATTATATAATAAAAAAACTGCTATATTAATAAAATGTAAATAAGAAATTAAGAAATTAATTTCCATATAAAAAAATTTTAAATAGGAAATTAAGAAACCAAAATAGTAAAAAATTATGAACGAGAATCTGAAATCATATAAAAGTAAATTTTAAACTGAAAATTCAAAAAGCAAAAATTTTAAACAGTTTATAAATAGAAAGTTAAAAAAATCTAAAAAGTAAAAATTTATTTAAACATGAAATAAAAAATTAATTCTATTTATTATTCAAAATTATGAATATGTAAAAAGCTAGTGATAGTACTATATATATATATATAATTATAAAATATTTAATGTTATTTATTTAGTTGATTATAAAAAATTTACTTCATTTAAATTTAGTTTTTTTTTAAAAAATTATATCATATAAATTTAAAGAATGGCTTTTTAAAAAACAATTAAAAGTATGACTTAATAATTATTATATTTACCTCCGTACATAATTATAAATTTTAAAAATTTTATTTTTTTAATAATATTTTTTATAAAATAATAATAAAATATACTTCATTTGTTTATTAATAAATGTCGTTTAAGATTTTTGCACATATACTAAGAATTATATTTAATAGATATTATTATATAAATAAAAACTGTGTTATCTTTAATTAATTATTTTTATAAGTCAATGTACACTTTTAAAAAATATAATTATTATGAAAAAGAAAAATAATATAATTGAAAAAAATAAATTAATATTTATTAATAATTATAAAATATCAAATATTATAAAATAAAAAATTAAAAAATAAAAAATTTTCTTTAAAGATGATATATAATTTAAAATGAAGAGAATATATTAAATTTATTATAATAACTATACCGCAAGCGTGATTAGGAGTAGTTCAACATTTAATGACTCCTAATACATAGAATAGAGACAGAAACAGGCTCTTCTGTTCGGTCAAGACTTCACCTATGGCCATTTGGTGGAATAATAACAATAAATAAAATGCTAACAGCAATTATATTTTTTTAACGTTTTTCATCTAATTGTTTACTTATTGCTTTAAATTTTAACATTTAAAAAATTGTATAAAATCTTTAAATTTAAATATCAATTTTATTTATTATGATAAATTATTTAATATAATAAATAATTTTTTAAATTTACATTAAGAATAATATGAATTAATAAATACAAAATTAAAAAATATGTATAAAATTACTATGACCAGTATTTTTCTAAATAAATATATAAACAAATAGTAAAATAGCTTTGCTTAGGGAAAGGCAAATAATATATGGAACACTGAAACTGAATCCTCATATCATGCATATGCAAAGGCTTCACGCCTTCACCTTTGGTTTCTTGTATGGCCGTCATTTTTGTAAAGTCTTTCTTTCTTCCTAAAAACACTGAAGAAAACCAAACTTTCTAAATTTCTCACTCACCAACCAACCCTTGTACCATATTTTTGTGTTAAAAAAAGGAACACGAGAATCACTTGTTTACTTCTATTTCCAGTTAGATCATAGAATTTTTAGGATTTTTTTTTAAAATTTTTTGTATTTGCTAATGTGGGGTCCATGGATCCATTGATTCCATGCATCCATCACCATTGTTGTCCACGTTCTTGACAATGTCTTATGGGATTTCTCCAAAACTCACCGTCAACAACCCCTTCACCAACACCAACACAAACACAACTACCATTTTCTCTTTCTCATGATTTGCTGCTTCTCTTCTTTTTGTACTCACTTGCATTTACATTGTGTCCAAACGTTCAAATCTTTTTCTTGTCGTTCATGGCTTTGAGGGCTGCTGGATCCATATGGGTTAGCCCATTAAGCCCTCTTTCCAATGTGGGTGGGTCAGATTTGGGGTCTAAGCGATATTGGTTCAGCTGCAATTGGGATTTCCATAGGTTTCCTGCTAAGAGGGAATGCTGTTGTATGGCTTTGTTAGCCCAGACTGAAAGAGCTATCACTTCTGTTGAAGATGAGAAACCCTTCTCTTCTCACGTGGACTCTTCTTCTGGGTCAATTGATAAGCGTCAGGAAACTGAGTCTAGCGCCTTCAAAGATTTGAACCTTCTTCCTAGTGAGTTTATTTAGTTCTACTATTACAGATTAAGCTGTTTTTTATTTTTATGGTTATATGGTGAATTGTTGTGTCTCATTTTATTGGTTTTTCATTTCCCTATTCAGCCTGCTTAAATATAGAAATATAACTGGATATATGCATATGGTGTTGAATGGTGAATTTACCTTGAAATCTAACCTAATCAATTGCTGTGCAATGTAGGTTGATTTTCTGTCCTGGTTTATACAATTTATGGTTTCTATCATACATCCTTGTGGACCTAGATGGGATGAATTTACCGTAATTAAGCTTTTAAAGTGAAATTGTCTTAGCAAGACTGGATTATTAGGATTTTGAATACAGATTACTATATTTGGAGAGCATGTTTCTTTGAAAATTTTGAAATGACGCATGAGATTCTGATCCATTTGGATGCTAGCAACATGGTTGCATTATAGCAGTAATTAGATAAATTGTTGGGTTGTGGATTTTGGTACAGAAAGGCTGTAACTTTGTTGTATAATTGGATTAAGGATCAGTCTCGATGTATTGGTAATTAATTTTTGATTGTCTCTTCAATAATTAATGAGAAGTGAATAGTTTCTTCATAAGTAATCTGCTTGGCTGCTAATCTGGATTTATTGGTTTTATTAGTTTTCTTGTAAGCTTGCTATAATTATTAATTAAATGTAGTTTTTGAACTTTAAAATAAATGTTTATTGATCTGTTTTGTATTTTGCTGTGAATTGCAGAACCATTATCAGCAGCAGATCTTTCTTGTTCTGGTGATTATGGTACAAAAGTAAAGGTTGCTTATCAGGTAAGCAGTTAAGCATTCTTCGTGACCCAAATATCCACAAATTTGCTTCTTCTTATGTTCTCATGCTGCCCTTCTCAGGGTATAGCTGGTGCATATAGTGAGGCTGCAGCACTAAAAGCATACCCCAAGTGTGAAACAGTCCCATGTGAACATTTTGAAGCCGCAATCAAGGTTCTTATAGTGGTTATGTATACTTATTTTTTATTTGAACTAATCAATATGCAGTTCACATATGTTCTCTTGTGCTTTGCTAAGCAGGCGGTTGAACTATGGTTGGTGGATAAAACAGTCCTTCCCATTGAGAATTCTGTTGGTGGCAGTATCCACCGTAATTATGACTTACTCCTTCGCCATAGGCTGCATATAGTGGGAGAGGTGCAGATGGTAGTCAACCATTGTCTGTTAGGATTGCCTGGCGTACAAAAGGAGGAGTTGAAAAGTGTTCTGAGCCACCCCCAGGTTAGCCTTTTCTTTATCACATACCATTCTATGTTGTATTTGTTTCAGAAGACAACTGGCTATATGCATGGTATTTTTCCCTTATTAGATGCTAGTACTGTTCAAGATGTGGTTGAAATGCTTAAGTAAATATATATCTGTCAGACTTCTGAACTGATTTCACTATAGTTACTCTTAGGTACTTTACACAACAGCTAAGTCTATTGATTAATGCTGATCTAGCCAAAGTGAGATCTTGTTATGTTGTAACTCTAGCATTTTGACATAAAGTGTCCACCTTTAAGACTTGAACTAACTCTCATTGATTGCATTTAAATAACTTGTGCGAATGTTGTAATGGCTTAATTGCTGAAGTTCAGGATGTTGTAATGGCTTAATTGCTGAAGTTCATGATAAACCTGATGATAAAGTTTGGGTTATTGCCTTTAGCTTCTTGATTTTGGAGTATGTGGTGTGCAAACTTTAAGATAGGCCTAGCTGGTTGTCCAGGGGTTAATAATTTTTTGGTCTCAAATATTTGACTGGTCTCATAAAAATATTCTGACTTGCAGGCCCTTTCCCATTGTGAGATGACACTGAGCAAGTTAGGTGTTGTCGGAGTTAGCACTGATGATACAGCTGGGGCTGCTCAGGTATTCATTGAAATCCTCTGATCCTGTTTTATTCTATCTCCAAAAACAGTTTATATGCTAAATATTAAAAGATTTACAACAGATGGTAGCTACAAGTGGCATCAGAGATACTGGGGCCATTGCAAGCACTCGAGCAGCAGAAATATATGGTCTTGACATCCTCGCTGACAAAATCCAGGTAATGCTTCACGTTCTGTTCTTTTGTGATTTCATTCAGTTAACGTTCCTTCAAGACAAATGATGGTTTGACTGAATAAAAAATGATTGAAAATCTGGATCGCATATTTATACAATACCACAAACCTTTGTATTTGGGTTATTTTTTACTTTGATATGAAAATTTGTAATATCCTTTTCACTGTATTTTATCTGCTGGAAGTCAATCATATGAGTTTTAAGCTTATATTATAAGCATCATTAATCCAAAATACAAACCTAGTATAATTTCAGTAAGCTTGTGCAAAGAAGTGACTTACATGCCCACATAGTTTTCTTGGGATAGACACATTTTTGATATTTCATTAACTGCTTAAATTGAAATGGGAAAAATTTTGTTTCTCACAATTAACTTTATATCATGTCCCTACAGTAGGCAAAATCATTTTTCTTCTCCCCTTTTCCACACTTTCACAGCTTTAGAAAAACTGAGTTTGAAAAGACTTTAATTCCATGCTGAATAGAAGGTGATATTATATTTGCTCGTATTTTAAGAAGAGCTATTTGAGCCAACGTACTACTAGTTTCTAGACTGTTATTCAAGTATTCCTGGACATTTCAATCTCATTGATGTTGGATTCTGATTTTGATAAACATCTCTTCAGAGAGAAATCTAGCAAAGCATTTGACATATTCTCATGTCCAGAAACTGTTACCTCTGGCCATACCCAGAAATTCCTAAGACTAATTATTGGGGAAATTCCTTGATGTTTCATGCATGTGCTTACTGGTTTTCATGGCCAATGCTAAAGAATGGATAGAAGAGATATTGTGAAAAACATTGCATCAGATTTGTGATCAATTCTTAGTAGAGTTAAAGTTTTTTGTGCCTGTGAATTCTTTAGCATGGAACAAGGTTTCTTGTTGATAATAACCACTCCATTTTCTTAATTATTAATTTTGAAATTTGAACTTGTGATATTTTACAATATTTAACTGGTTTTCTCCATTTCCACTGATCAGGATGACGATGATAACATTACTCGCTTTTTGATACTTGCAAGAGAACCCATAATTCCAGTAAATGATAGACCCTATAAGGTATTATTGTTTGTTATCCAGCTTTGTGTTTTTGTTTGAAATGTTAAGAGGAGCTTGTTTGTTCATCGTATATACCTAGTCACAAATTTTTCTTCATCCCAGACAAGCATTGTTTTCTCCCTCAGAGAAGGTCCTGGTGTTCTGTTCAAAGCACTAGCAGTATTTGCTTTGAGGGGCATTAATTTATCAAAGGTACCTTTTTAGCAAAGAACTTGTTTTCGTTTGACCATTTTATTCAAAGGTCCTAATCATGCTCCCTTCTTAATCACCTCCAGATAGAGAGCTGCCCACAAAGGAATCGGCCTTTAAGGGTTGTTGATGACTCTAACAAGGGGAGTGCTAAGTAAGTGATTGATTTTTAGGTAAAGATTTGCATGGTTGGATTTAAGCTATCAAGCCCTTTGTGGGCATGCACAGACACTGGTTACTGATAGATCCTATGCCTACAGTTTTAGTTAAATAACTAGGAAGGAATGAACTGGATGATATGGAAAGTAAGTTAAATGTAAAACTCATGGAAATATCAAGTACTAGTAATTTTACATACATTCAGAGCATGTGACAAACATTTTTTATGTGCCTTAAATATTGGGAAATACTAAAAGGGCCGATTGCAGCTAGAAAAAAGTAATGTCGATGGATGCACGCTAATATATATTTTAGTGCGTTTCTCAAACCACTCTTCAATGGTAGATGCTATGGATAAGAAATAAACTCATTCCGTTCCATAAAAAAGAAAATTCCATGTCTTATTTTTCAGCGTTGTCGCAAAAGTATCTTTTTCATGTCAGAATTTCTGCAAGATACATCAGTCACAAAATTTGGTTCTTAAAAGATACTGTTTACATCCTGTTACTGCTGCATTTTGTATTTTTAAGATTCACTCAATTCAACCTGATGGCTATTTGGTTGTGTTTTGAGTCTCTCATTCCCTGGGAACTGAAACTGGAGAAAGTATAAAATTCAAATAATTTTTCTCAGTTTTTTTTTTTTTGGGTAACCAAATGAATAGTTATGCAAACTTGTATTTGAATAGTTCTCGAAGAGCTTTTTTTTTTTTTTTTTTTTTTTGATTTTGGAGCATGGTAAATGTCTGTCTTCCTTTGTTGTATCAGTGACATTTTTTGCGACAGGTATTTTGACTACCTTTTTTTCGTCGACTTTGAAGCTTCGATGGCAGAACCTCGTGCTCAATCTGCTTTGGGACAGTTGCAGGTTAGTCTTTTTGATATTTTGGGGCATCTAAGCAAGCACCTCCTTGCAGCACTTTGAAGAAGGGAAACCCATAAAGCTATATTTTAGCTACGTTTTTCTTTCTACAAGCCGCAACTTTTCTTTTTCAGATTTGCAAGTGATACTTTCCCCAATTCTATTGTGTTTTGCCCATTGACTGATTTCTAATTTCTTCCCGGAATATCATGCTTGTTTTACTGATTTCTAATTTCTTCCCGGAATATCATGCTTGTTTTATTTTCATAATATTTATGAAAAAAACTCAACGTTGGCATTTAGAAGTGACTTTGGCATTAGTTAAAATTTATTGCATAAGAACATCCTTTACCTATCTAATTAGATTTTTTTAAAAAAAAAAATCCTATTCAGTATTTGCTTGATATGGAAATGGGCAGTAATGCTAATAGTTGGAAAATTTTAAAGAATGATTAATACGTTATGTCTTCTACTGGGCTGGCATATTAGATTTGGAATGCTGCAACAGATCTTAAGGGCCATAAATTTGAAACAGTAATTTTATGTTCAGAAAAGTTACTTTGCCTTACTGAATGTTCAAAGGAAAATTTTCTCCTTATGCTCAAAAGACCACAAGAATTGTTTCTGTGTCTTCAATGAATGAGAAATGAGGAATATTATGGTTAATATATATGTTTTTTTTTTTGGCAGGAATTTGCTAGAGTTCTTCGTGTTCTTGGTTGCTACCCAATTGATACAGCTCTTTAGACACATATCTTGGCATACATTCCCATAGTCATTTGGTTTCTCAACCCCATAGTGAAGACGCGTTTATCCTTGGTTGTTGTACATGATCCAAGTGAATCTGGAATGCTGACATGTGGTTAAAGCTTGTTGATGAGGTGCACTCTGCGAAATTTCTTCAACAAGATCTTGTGCCCTAACCATATTTCTTGCTCCCTTTCACAATTCTTTCATCCCTTTAATGGGGATATTAGACTCTTATATTTCTGTTAGGTGATAACAGTCGGAGAGGATGTTGGTAGTGCATAGGTTGTGGGGGGGCATTCCCCCATTTGTGTGTGAATAAGATCAAACTAGTTGCCAGTTGTCGATATATTGTAGTTTCACCTAATTGCTCACACCTCTTTCCTTGATGCAAAGTTACATAAACCATACTTCATATATATTCGAAAACAATAAACGGATCATAAAAATATATGAATTAAACCATTAATTGTTTTTACAACGGAAGCACAAATCACTTATTTCCAGTAAAAGCGCATTGCAACAAGGTCAAAAATAGAATTTCATAGATTGAAAATGGGTGATCCACGGCTGTCAAAGTCAGCTACTCGGAGTGATCATAAAATTTTCAAACTAAATCAAACAATCGAACTCAAATTAAAAATTTTCAATTTAGTTAGTAAAATTTCTAAATCAAGTCAGATCTTCAATTTAGTTGGTAAAATTTTTAAATCAAATCATATCAATTTTTTAATTAAATGATACTGAATATTTTATATTACCTAAATTCAAAATTAGATCGAGCTCTAATAATCGTCCGAAAGAAAAAAAAAATTCAATCCATATATATAAAGTAATTTTTAATAATTATTCCATTTAATTATTATATTTTATTAATAATTATTACTCATAATAATAATAGTGTTTAATTGTATATTTTGATACTCAAATAATTAAGTATAAAATTTAAATTTATAAATATATATAACTAAAAATAACTCCCCATAATAATTACTAGCTAAACTATTTCTTAATTATTAACAATAAACATTAAGAATACTTTTAACGATTAATACATAAATTATTAATTTTTTAATAAATTATTATATATTTATTATTTTAATCCTCAAATGATTAAAATTAAAAAATAAAATTTTATTTTATTTAATCTTTAAAATAAAAAACAACAAATTCAATTTTTAATAATACAAAAATAAAAAATTGGAAAAACCAAATATCCAAAACTGAACTAAATCTATAAAAAAAGGCATTAAAAATCAAATTAAATTATTCCATATTCAACATAAAATCGAACTGAATAACATATTTAACATAATACCACTTATCAAATTTTAAAATTTTAATTCGATCCCAAAGCTTTCAATTCAATCACAGATTTATCCATGTCAGACTTCATGCTCACCCCTAAAAGTCAACGTAGCCAGGAAATGCTCTGCTGAGAAGAAGAAATTAGGAAACCTGCACATAGTTACTTTTTGGGATCCGAAACTGGCCCGCACTTTTCAACCATACAATTTCGACAGTGCATTTTCATTCTCCCTAACATATGCGTTTTAGCAACTGTATGATACAATACTAGCAAAACAACGGACTGAGTAAAAATTAAGACCCAATGCAAAGCCAAAATATCCTGCTACCAGATTAACTAATACAAACATGTTTTCTTCCGATACATAGCAGGCTCATGCCCACAGCTAAATTAAAACAGCGTCAGTAACTGCTGATTATTCATATGATAGTAGTGCTTATGTAGGTATTCCAGCAATTACTCTTCCTCATGAAGTTCCTTGAGAAAGTCTTCATTGTCAACCAGAACCTACAGAATGATCCAGGAGAACATTGATTTAAACTCGTCAATAAATATACTTACACAAAGTGGCTATTAAACTACAAAAGTAAAAAAACTGAGGACATTATAGTCAACTACAGCAAAGAAAATAACTATGTACATGCATTGCCCTGCATACCTGCACCTAATCCAGAGACAAGTTTGAAAGTCAATTTCTCCTTGAACAAATATGGCTGAAAGGTTCAACATGCTTCTGGTTTTATTGCATCATTTGGTTCTTCTTTCATCCCATTACCATTTCTTTTCCATTCAAAAGTGTATTTTACTAGTTCAAAACAGATATTTCACAAAATGCAATGTTCTTATTTGCATAAGACACTTGCTTTCAAAGAATTTCCCATAGCAAATTCAATGTATCATCTTATCGCAAAAAATGCTTTAGCTAAGATCACCTAAACAAGTTAATGCACAAAACTTGTATAACACAATATAAAGATCCTGAGTTTTTTCTCTCTTGCAGATAACATGCAGCACAGATTATGCAGATTCACTAGTTTTACTTTAATGTTTTCATTGTTTAGTTTCAGCTAATAAGTTGAACACAACAAATGAGAAAAGTAGATCATCTCTTTCGTTGCCATTTAAATAGTCATTTCAACAAACGATTGCAATAGCATACGCATGTCCATTTGATTCAACTTGCTCAATGTGAATTCCCTGGACACATGACTGTATCTAAACCTACAAATAGAGAAAACTTACTGTTTTCCAGCCATCTGGATCAAGAAAAGAAGTAATTTTGGTGTTCAGTCCAGGAATTGGTCCAGGTTCTCGAGTTATCTTTCCACCAAGCTCTTCTGTAACCAATTTGACAACCTCAGCACTTTTGTAGACATCATCAGTACCAATTGCAACCTGTAGTAAGTACCACATCAGTAAAAGCAATGTGAAGAAACAGGTGCTCAACCAAGAATATTTCAGTATTTCCAATAGAGCAGAAAAGGATATTTAACTAACCTGAGCATATGCATTTCCCTTGGAATATTCAGTCACACCACAATTGTAAGTCAACTCAAGAACTGTTGTCTCATACTCATCTGCATAGCCCATCATCGCTAGGGTATACTGCAAAATGGATGAAATAAAATGAAAGACACATACACACACGCACCAAAAAAAAGAAAAAACCTTTTGGTCTAAGGAATTCAGGATAACAAAACTTATTAAAGAGCACATAAATCAGTAGTTCATGTAGTTCACCTTGTACTCAGGCTTATCAATCTTCCTCAACAGCTTCATGCCTAAGGCCTGTAGAAGGAAAACCAAGAACCATATCAAACCTGTTATTGGAACATTTCCGTAATTTGTTGCTGTCCTGATCATTGATTGAACTTAATAAAGCCCAGCACAATCTGATTTCCTAGTAACTAGACTAGCTATAATTTCAAGTTATTGCTTGATATTAAAGAATTGTGCTTGAATAAATCAATCTTAGGATTTAAAAGCTTCATCTCCCAACAAACTATGGTATCACATTTAAGTGCAGAATTAACACCTCGCCCCTCCCCCTGCCCCAAAAACCCAAAACCAAAACAACAACAACAAGAAAAGGAAGAACAAGAACAAGAAGATGACAAGGAAACGAAATGAATTGATAAGCACGCAATGGCTTGAACAGAATCCATAATGTAGGTTACTAAACAGATCAAATTGTCAAGAGGATGAGGAAGTTCTCTTTTTTCTTTTCTTAGCAAATCATTTCTAATGTCGACTTTATAATCATATTACATATAAATTTGAAACAAACCAGTGCAGTGAGCCCACTTGTAACAGAAGCATATACTGTTCAGAGAAGTTGGAACTACCTTTTCATAGAACTTGATAGAGCGATCCAGATCACCAACACGAAGCATTACTTGGCAAAAGGGCTCAGGAGTTGGGCCTCTTTGAATGAGCTCAAAAATATAACCGTCAGGATCCTTCACAAAGGCAATGACAGTTGTTCCACCTTTGACAGGACCAGGCTCCCTAGTGATCTGGCCACCCTTGGCACGGATGTCTTCCACCAACTTGTAAACCTGCAAGTTGCAAGATTCATTTTCAGCATCACTAAAAAATCAATTGTCAAACTCTTAAACAGTAAAGGATACTTACATCCTGGGTTGCAATTGCAAAATGTCCGAAGCCATCTCCAATATCATATTCAGACACTCCATGATCTGCAAATTAGCAACAATATAGAACTCGCAAAATATCAGAGGTAACGAAAATAAGATCTTGTTGAAACTTCATATTTTAAATACCTAAGAAGATTTAGCTACTCAACCCCGCCCTCTCAAGTACTTCAACCGATGTCTTAAGGAAAATTTACTCATGGTCTTTATAAGCGAAACTAAAGCACTTCAGGTCACAATCCACAAGCACTCACTCCTTCATTAACTTAACGAGTTTCTCTGAATCTACCAGCTTCCAATTACACGTATAGCACAACCTTATTGAGATCTCCACCAAAAAAAAAAAAAAAACTAGAGGAATATAGCATTTCAACTACAGTTGTTTAAAGCAGATGAAATAAAAGTAGGCCATCCTAAATATTAAAATGAACACATTAGATATCTGCTCTCCCCTCAAAGAGTTAGACTAACGAAACACAGAAAATCCTCAAAAAATTGACCCAAAAAAAAGAAAGATGAGAAAAAGATAACAGGAGAGAGAATGAAGATGATACTGTAAGTAAGCTCCACAACAAAATTTGTCTGTTCAGGGCCAAATCCAAGAAACGCATTTGAATACTTCTCCTCTGGAACATCTCTGTGCCTCAGTAGCTTCATTCCAAAACATTCCGTATAAAACCTAACGAAATCAAACATCATAACGAGTATTATGTACACATATTACATTTGCGAAATAGATTATGCATAATAGGATCGTACTTGATGGTGCGATCGAGGTCGCCGACACGATACACCACGTGGAGGAATCGGCGCTTGTCTTTCTTCGGCCATTCCAACAGCTCAGTATTTGCAGCCATTTCGAAATACTGCTCAGATTTCCACAGATAAATTTCAGAATTTCCACCAATTTCAGACCCTGACCGGAGAGAAAGAGAGAGCATATACGTACCAGTAGCAGGAGAGTGCAGTAGCAAGCGGAAAATATTCCAGAATGATCTCTTATCTTTCACGGAAATGTATATTATATACTACGAAGGGATCATCTAACGTTATCCTGCTGTGACCTTATTCACTAATTCACCAAATGTTGTACGGCGACCACTTTGTGTGGTTGACTTGCACGTGGATAGTAATAATCTCTCCAACCCCAAATGAAAAAAGTTGGTTTGGTTTGCGAATATGGACTTCATTTTTCTTTATTTGTTAGTGATTTTTATTCACGGATTTTAATTTCCTCATGACTATTTTTGGAAACACATAATATTATCTTAACAAAAATAATAATGGTTGATGCGGCCAAGATCTCTCTGAATGATAAAAATGAATTCATGTAATCGATTTCAATTAATTTGAGATTAAGATTTAATTAAATTGAGTTAAATAATGGTTTTAATAGAGAAAAAGTTGATGTTTGTTTACTTTCAAACAAAAATGAGCCTCTAACTTTTAGCTCAGGCAACAATTTAGTGATAACATTTCTCAACCTGAAGACCAAAAAGAGTAGATTTTATTTGAACGTGCTAACTTTGAACTGGTCAGGTCAATTCCAGGCGAAAGTTATGGTTATTAGCTGCACACTTTCTGGCGCCTAGTGGGCAGTGATTGCTCCCATTTGGCTTCAGTTGAAATTGTTCTGATGCAACTAATAATATCTCATCATGCGCTGTTTCTTTTTTTTTTTTTTTTCTTTAGGCGTCATGAGTTGCTTCAAACTAATCTTTTATTAGATAATAAAATATACCTTAGCTTAATTCCTAAGGATTCCATGTGAAAAATATTTTTCTTTTTAGACTGTGGAAGAGATTTTTTTTTTTTTTTGATGAAATGTAAAAAATAATACTCTTTTTATTTCAAAATTATTATTGAAATTTAAAAAAAATATTGAAAAGTATAGTTTTTTTCTTTACATTGAAAATATAAATTTAAAATAAAAAAGAAATAATTTATTGACAGTGTAAAAATAAATATCAATTAATAAAGATACATTAGATAATTATTTAATTAATTATAAATTAAAAAAATAAATTATTAATTATTTTAGATGCTCAAAATAAAAATTTTATCAATCATTTTAAGATAAAAAAATATAAATAATAATAATTGCAATTTCCAAATATCATATAAGTTATGGTCCAACCATTTCGGGCCAGTACTAGAATTCCATCCCACAGATGGATATTTCATGGCCTGCCCAGAAAGATAACATGTCCTAGAAAATCTATGGCGCGGCGACCTACATCCCTACTCAGCTCAATACTAAATAGTTTCCTTTTCCCCTTTTAATTTTTTTTTTTTTTAAAAAAAAAAAGACCCCCTACATCTGGAACTGCTGCTCCGTCATGCTACTTTATTTTATTCTTGTGGGATTGCTAATTTTTTATTTTGTTTGAAGGGAGGTAAGAAGAGAAGACACTCCCAATGCAATGGATTGTCAACATAAAACATAGCGAAGAGATTTCATCATTGGCATCATACATGGATGATGGCATTCACAGAATCTCTAGATTCCCCCACTACATTCTCCACCATATCCTTTCTTTCCTTCCAACGGGAGATGTTGTTCGCACCAGTATCTTATCCAAGACATGGCAAGCCGTATAGGCTTCCTTCATTTCCTATATCCGATTTTTTGTGTTTCCTGCTTTGATAAATATGGTTGAAGACATTAAACTCAAGTGGTAAAACCAAGATACATAAATGCAAAGATTTGCATAATCTATGTCCGATGATGGCACACATATATACTAATGATTAGATACAACAACTCATGAACTAAATGTGAGAATTTTTGTGTGAACTAATATTAATTATTGATTTGTTTTAACTTTTATAAAACGAACTGAATAATATAATTTATTGATTAGTGGGTAGTGATAAAATGAGTTATGGACTTGTGACACCTTTAGTGGGTCGATATGGAAGACGGTCAGTGTAAGCTTATTTTAACATGAACCTGTGATGGGTGAACATGTTAAAATCTATTATAAATAGGCTAAGTCTCCTCTCTTACCTTCATAACCCTAACCCTAGTTGCTACACCTATTGTAGTCATCTTGTGAGAAGGTCAAGAAGAGAAAGACTTAACTCTCGTTTTCCAGTTCTTCTAATCTGTTTCTTAGTCTTTAACTTCATTGATAGTAATTATGGCTCACAACAATCTCGGATCCACTGCACAAAAAGGTATACAATTTGCTTCCGCTTAACTATTGAATGATGTTCTAAATTCATTTACTAAATCCTAAATTCTTATATGTGGTATCAGAGATTGTGGACTGTACATGATTTAGAATTCTAAATATTTTGTATTGTTAATTAAAAAAACGAAAAAAATTTGGCCGAAGTGAGGGCATCCCACCATAGTCAATTGCTTTTGATATATTTAATTTACTTCTATCGTCACAAGCTATTCTATTAACCCAGACGGTTCATGACGCGTGTTAATCCTATTAGAGGTCGCAGGTTCGAAACCTGCATTGGCTAAACTTTCCCGTTTCTGGAAGTTTTTTTCTCTTTCTTCTCTTCCTCAATTTTGTTCATTACCCAACAACCATAAACCCTTTTTTTTGGTTCCAAAACCTAACTCTCTCAAACAAGTGGCACACTCCCCATTCTCGGCTTCGGATGCTAACATGTACATACCCATCCTTACCCGAACCCAAGCCTTGTTTTTGTTCTTTTTTTTTCCCCAATTCCGTTCGCAAGCAACACCAATCAAAACAAAATTAGAGATTGAAACTGAAAACAAGAAACCCGATCGATATTATTGAGGTTGGATTTCTCTGTGTTTGTGTTGATTGTTGCTATGAAGTTTGGTTTGTGATTGTGTGAGTTGTTTGTTGATAGTGTTCTTATTGCACAAGATCGGCGAAGACGTCTCTGCCGAACAAAGATCGGTGACTGTGTGACGCAAGAAAAAAAATTTTGGGTTGAAACTGCGATGCGTGCCATGGGTATCAAATCCACATCCGCAAGGCTCAAACCCTTGCCCTCAACCAACTGAACTGAATGGATTATTTGTTAATTTCTTATGTGGGCAAATATTTGGATAAACAAGCTTATATTCATATTCAATATGATATATTTTAATTTTATTTCAATGATTATTAATATATATATATATATATATATATATATATATATATATATATATTCAGGTGGTTTATATATAATTAATTATTAGTTTATTATTTAGTGATATTAATTTTGTGATAAAAATAAATAAATAAACAACAAATATTTGTTTTGCACATATATGAGATAATAATCATGTGTTTAAAATTAAGATATATTGTATTTGGTACGTTGTATATTTTTAAAATATATATTTGTGTTTGATATGTATTTTAATTAGGTTTTTATAAATCGCTAATTAAAAATAATTTTATGGGTTGATATGGGTGTTGCCGACAAAGTGAGACATCCATTGAAATTCGTAGAATTATTTTTTAATTTTTGCAAAAAGATAATTCTGAATTAATGTATGTAATAACTTGCCTAAATGAGGTTATTAGATGCATTGATTTTGAGAGTGCTTATTGGAATGAAACTATTTGTGCTTAGAGTTACATTAGTCTAGAGAGTTTGTCTGCCTAAAGGGATAGATTTCTCAAAAACTGGTGTGATCTCAATTGTGTGCTTCATAACTAGAAATTCTATTGCATGTGCATGTTCTGCCCAAAGGGGAATATGTAGTGATGTCAGAATTTTCTAGATTATGTAAATTATAATTATAATTTTATACCTAGCCCAATTCTAATATATGTTTTTGTTTTAATAGTACTGTAACTATTGAACTCCTGACGAACACAAACTTTAAGAGATGGAAATATGACATTTTGTTTGTCTTGAGAATGGGTGAGATAAATTGTGCCATTTATGAAAATGAGCCTGCTAAACTCACATGTCAAAGCAATATCGAAGAAAAGGAATTACATGCCAAGAGGGAGAGATCGAATCGTCTCAATCTTATGGCCATGAGGAATACTATTCTTGAATATCTTAGGAGTAGTTTGCCCACGGATGTTACTGCCAAA